>PVLC010000934.1:0-53855 GCA_004027655.1 Graphiurus murinus | reverse complement strand
AAAAAATCAAAGTAGCAGAATAATTCTTTATACTTATAGTCCTTTCAAGTAAAAAAGCATGATTATAAGATTGATGTCCGCACGGCATGGTGGCACGCACCTATAATCTCAGTATTTGGGAGTCTGAGACAGGAGGATCACTAGATTCAAGGCCAGTCTTAGCAATTTAGCAAGACCCTGAGCAACTTAGTGAGACACTGTTTCAAAATTTAAAAATTAAAAGGACTAGGGCTATAGCTCAAAGATAGAATGCCCCTGGGTTCAATCCCCAGTATCAAAAGAAGATTGGTTGCTAGTTTCTGTTTGTAGTTTTATGGTTTTTTTTTTTTAAGTGTGAAGCACTTTCTCCAGTTCAGCAGCCATGCCTTCCATGGGCACAGAATTTAGGAATAGCACACACATGCCAACATTCTTGAAATTCCACTTCATATTTCCCAAGTGTTTCTGTCCACTCACTTACCATCCATCCATCCATCTATCCATCCACCCATCCATCCATCCATCCATCCATCCATCCATCCGCCGGCCATCCATTCAAGAGCCTTTTCTCTGCCAAGCATTTCAACAACCTAGAGATGCAAAATGACCAATACAGCCTTCAGTGGATGAACAGACAGGTTTTCCATTTAACATTTCACAATTAACTAGAAGAATGTTTTCTTGCTATGTTAAAAACCTCCTCCCCATCACTGGAGCACAAACCCTCTACTAAAGAGGGTGAAATCTGGTCCCTGGAGGTCCTTTTTTTTGCTGAGAAAGCTGACATGAGTGTGGGTCTGTGCACTTGGAATTAGAGAGTGGGGTGTAATGAATTCTGCATAAGTGAACGAAAAACCCAGCACAGTGGCAGCACACACCTGTAATCCCAGTGCTTGGGAGTCTGAGGCAGGAGGATATCTGGTTCAAGGCCAGCACCAGGTAACTTAGCAAGACCCTGTTTTGAAATGAACAAATACATAAATAAATAAGTAAATAAATAAATAGGGCTGGGAGTGTAGCTCAGAGGTAGAACACCCCTGGGTTCAATCCCCAGTGCCTCAAAAAAATAAAAATAAATAAATGGATGATAAATATAAGGCTTCCCAGAGGAAGTGAAGGAAGTAAAGACTAGTGTGATGGACCTGCACTCCATGTGGAGGGAGGTAGGAGAGCTGGAATAGCCAATGGCCAGGAGAGAAAGAGGAGCTTCAGGCGAGGAAGTCATGAGAAGGCTTCATGGGGAGAAGGCACTTGGGAAAGGGTTTGAGGTGTTACAGTTATTAGTGTTGCATAATAAGGCACCCTAAAACTCAGATCTTTAAAAAAAAAAAGGAGAAGAAGCTATTTCATGGTTGCTCACAATTTGTATATGTCAGGAATTCAGCAAGAACTTGGTTTGATGGGTTTAGTTCAGGATTGGTTGGTGGTTGGAGCTGGAACAGTGCAGGTTGAAGGACAGAGCCCCGGAGCAGCCTGCAAATGGCTTGGCATTTCTTTCTCTCCTCCCCCCTTCCCTCTTCCTCTCCATCTCCCTCTCTCTCTCCCCCTCCCTCTCTCTCCCCCTCTCTCTCTTCTCCTCCCTCTCTCTCTCCCCCTCCCTCTCTCTCCCCCTCTCCTTTTCCCTCTCCCTCTCCCTCATTAGTTCCCTCTATATAGGCTAGTCTGAGTTGCCTGATGACACATCTGTAATGGAGGCTTGCTGACATTTTTTCCTCCTTTGTCCTTTCCCTTTCCCTCACCCCCTGTTATCAAATAACATGTTCTTGTCCATTTACTGACAGAAGGAGACCTGCACCTGTGGACCTGAATAAGAACTGACTCAAGGAAGACCCTGACGTGGACTGTGCCCCTTCTGATAGACACCCCAGCACCACCCTGGCCTGCGGATCGGAATAAAAATTGACTTGAGGAAGACTCAGACATGAACTGCACCCCTCCTGATAAGTGTGACCCTGAAGAACTAACTCTTAAAAAGGCCCAGATTCCTTTGTTTGGGGAGAATCCAGGGCATGTTCCTGAACTCCTGAGTTCACTGGTTTCTCTGATTTTCCAGTAAATCAATTTCTTTTTCTTTCTTCCTAAAGGCTTGTTCCAATTATTTGCTTTGGCAGATTGGGGTAGGTACCAGGATTCAATAACATGACACCTTTCGGACAGCTGGACTGCTTTATGGTGGCCCTAGGGTCCAGAACAGGTCTCTAGCCCAGCACACAGTATGGAAGCACAACCGGTTCCCGTTATTCAGCCTTGAAACTGTGTCACACCGCCTTTGCTGCATTCTATTGGTTCCACAGACATCAGAAGCCTTTCCAGATTCAAAGGGAAGTTAGATGTCACCATATGATAGGGGACTAGCAAGATTCGAAAAACCAAGTGGAATCAGACACAGTGGTACACACCTATAATCCCAGTACTTTGGAGGCTGAGACAGGAGGATCCCAGGTTCAAGGCCAGCCTCAGCAACTTAGTGAGACCTTCAGCAACTTAACAAGATCATGTTTAAAAAAAAAAAAAATTAAAAAGCCCGGGGGTGTGACTCAGAGGCAAAATGCCCTCAGGTTCAATCTCCAGTGCCTAATTAATTAATTAGTTAATTAATTATAAATAGCAAGTAGGATGGGAACTACTGTCATGGCCACCTTTGGAAAATACAACATCACAAAGAGTAACAAGGTAAAGGGAGTTGAGAAATCTGACCTGAACACCTAAATGTTAGCTGTTCTTGCACCCAGTCACAAAATGGCCCTCCCCTGACCCCACTGAATGAGAAACCAGACCCCTCTTCCCAGTCTTCTCTGTGGTAGTGCACCAGGAGCCCATCACCCATCTATTCCACCCCACCAGTGCCTGACCTCCCATCCCCCTTCCTCCCAGCTCCTCCACATCTCCACTCATTATCTGTCATCCCAAGTTCTGCCCACATGCCCCCACTCCCCTGAGGCCAATGCTGATCACTTTTTACCTACTGCTTTAGTTTCCTGGGGCTTCCATACTAAAAACCTACAAACTGAGCAAAGGAAGATTACTCTCACACTTCTGGAGGCCAGAAGTCTGATGTGAAGGGGTACACAGGTCTAGGGAAGTCTTTCCTGGTACCTTCGGGTCAGTCTCTGCCTCCATTAGCACATGGTCCTACTCCTTGTTAAGATGACATCCATAGCCAGGCATGGTGGCCCATGCTTGTAGTCCTAGTACTGGGGAGACTGAAACAGGAGGATATCAGGTTCGCACCCAGCCTCAGCTACTTAGTGAGGCCCTCTGCAACTTAGTGAGACCCTGTTTCAAAATAAAAAAATTTAAAAAAAATTAGGGCTTGTGGTGTAGCTCGGAGGTAGATTGCCCCGGGTTCAATCCCCAACACCACACACACAAAAAAAGATGATACCCATTACCAAATTAGAGCCCACCTGTCCTAGTCCACTTGGGCTGCTGTAGCCAAACACCATAAAATGGGTGGCTCAAAAAACAACAGAAATTTATTACTGACATTTCTGGAAGGAAGTCCAACATCAAAGCACTGAGGGATCTGCTGTCTGGGGAGGGTCACGTCTGAGTAGTGCTTTGCTGACCCTCACCTGGGGAAGGGGTGAATGAATGACTTCATGCCCCTTTGTAGGGCATTGCTTACAATAGGAGCTCTACCCTGATGACCTAAATGCATCCTAAAGACCCCACCTCCTTATGCCATCGCCCTGGGGGTTAATATTTCAACATAAGAACTTTGGAGAGACATAAACATTCAGTTCCTATTACCACTCTAATTCACTGTGATCCAGTGTTGGTCACACCAGCAAAGATCCTATGTCTAAATAAAGTCATATTCACAGGTACCAGGGCTTGCGACTAGAACATATGTTTGAGGGGACACCATTCAACCCTTTAGAGTGCTGAAGCCACCTGGAAGCTTCAAGACTGTTCCTGTTTCTCAGCCTCAGTGCCTTCCCTTCAGAGCAAGGCCACCACATGGGAAGGGCTCATCTCCTCACACACAGTTCAGCTAGAACTGCGTCCATCTCTCTGCACATCTCCGTCCTGCTCCACCCCTCCTGCAGCAACTGGTGATCGCACCCACACACACCCACAAGCCACATGACTCCTGACCATGGAGAATGGCTTCAGAGCCAGGCACAGGGGATGATTGATTTCCTCTCCTCCCAGCTTTTCATTAGTGCCCACAATTGATTTTGTCCTAATGGCTTCCTTTACTTAGTTTTCTTCAAACTGAGATTTGTTAGCAGGACCCCAACTTCTTTCTTTGGTGCTTATGGAATGTAAGCAGAGCTCTCCAGAACCCCAGCTTTCCTTCCAAGGTTTTTAAGACAACCCCTTCACAGGGCCTTTCATGAATCTGGATGCAGACTTTAATTACAATGGGGGGGGGGGTTGTAAAAGAAAGGCTTCCTGTGTTTTTACAGGGCTCAGCCCAAGAGAGAAATAAAAGCACAAACTCAGTTTGTGGTAGTCCCTGTGGGTTTTCTTTTTTTTTTTTTCCTTTTTTTAATTTTTTATTTGTTATATTAATTGGTGCATTGTAATCATACATCTTTGTTAGGTAAGTTGATTGATAAAGGCATATATGCACACATTTTTCATTTAACCCCTTCCTCAATTCCCACCCCACTCCCTCTCCCTCCCTCCTTCTCAAGTTCAGTTCAGTGATTGACCTTGATATATTTGTGAAAGTACATCATGTGCATGAGTGCCCCCCCCCAGTTAAGTCAACTTCTTTGCTTATCTAGGGATTCTCCTTTTTCATCTGGAGTCCCTCTTATGCCCCATCTTCTCCCTAGGATCCACATATTAGGGAGAACATATACTTTTTTACACTTTGTGACTGACTAATCTCACTTAACATAATGCTTTCCAGTTGCATCCATTTCCCCGCAAATAACATGATTTTGTTCTTCTTTATGACTGAGTAAAATTCCATTGTGTACATATCCCATAGTTTTGTATTCCATTCATCTGTCAATGGACATCTTGGCTGTTTCCATAGTTTGGCAATTGTGAATTGTGCAGCTATAAACATAGATACACATGTGTTGGTCTGATAACTTGGTTTCCATTCTGATAGATACCCAGAAGTGGTATTGCTGGATCATATGGTAGGTTCATTCCAATTCGTCTGAGGAGCCTCCATACTGTTTTCCAAAGTGGTTGCACTAATTTGCAATCCCAACAACAATGTATTAGGGTTCCCACTCCTCCACGCCCTCGCCAGCATTTGTAGTTGTTCATGTTTTTTATGATTGCCATTCTGATTGGAGTTAGGTGAAATCTCAAGGTAGTTTTGATTTGCATCTCTCTGATTGCTAATGATGTAGAACATTTCCTCATACATTTATTGGCCATTTGTATTTCTCCTTTTGTGAAGTGTCTATTTAGAGCCTTTGCCCATTGTTTGATTGTGTTATTTGTTTTCTTAGCTGTGATTTTCTTGAGTTCTCTGTATATCCTAGATATTAGACCTCTATCAGAAGAGTAGCTGGCAAAGATTTTCTCCCACTCTGTGGGCTCTCTCTTGAGGTTCTTGATAGTTTCCTTTGCTGCACAGAAGCTCTTCAGTTTAATGCAATCCCATGTGTTGATCTTCCTTTGAGTTGCCTGTGCTTTGGGGGTCTTGTTGAGAAAGTTTTTACCTGTGCCTATGTGTTGAAGTGTTGGGCCTATGCCCTCTTCAAGTAGCTGCAAGGTCTCTGGCCTGACTTCCAGATCTTTGATCCACCTTGAGTTGACCCTTGTGCAGGGTGAGAAAGTGGGGTTTATTTCCATTTTCCTGCAAATGGTTAACCAGTTTTACCAACACCATTTGTTAAAGAAGCTATCTTTTTTCCAGTGTATATTTTTTACTCCTTTGTCAAAAATCAATTGACTGTAAGCACATTGGTCTGTTTCTGAATCTTCTATTCTACTCCACTAGTATGTGTCTGTTTTTGTACCAATACCATGCTGTTTTCATTACTGTGGCTTTGTAGTAAAGTATGAAGTCAGGTATTGTAATACCTTCTGCATGGTTCTTGTTGCTAAGAAGTACGTTGGCTATCCTGGGCTTTTTGTTGTTCCAAATGAATTTAAGGACTGATTTTTCTATGTCTGTGAGGAGTGTCCTTGGTAATTTCATGGGTATTGCATTGAATCTGTAGATAAGTTTTGGGAGGATGGCCATTTTGATGATATTTATTCTGCCTATCCAAGAGCATGGTAGATCTTTCCATCTTCTAAGGTCTTCATCAATTTCTTTTTTCAACTTTTTATAGTTTTCCTTATAGAGGTCTTTGACCTCTTTGGTTAGGTTTATCCCTAAGTATTTTATTTTTGGGGTGTTACTGTGAGTGGAATTGTTTTCTGGATTTCTTTTTCAGTGGATTTATGATTGGCATACAGGAAAGCTTCTGATTTTTGAAGACTGATTTTGTATCCAGACATTTTGCTGAATTTGTTGATTAGTTCTATAAGTTTTTTGGCTGAATTTGTTGGGTCTTCTAAGTATAGTATCATGTCATCTGCAAAAAGGGATAGTTTTAACTCTTCTTTTCCTACTTTTACCCCTTTAATTTCCTTCTCTTGCCTTATTGCTCTGGCTAGAGTCTCAAGTACTATATTGAACAGAAGAGGTGATCATGGACATCCTTGTCTTGTTCTTGTTTTTAGTGGGAACTCTTGCAGTTTTTCTCCATTTAATATGATGTTGGCTGTGGGCCTATTGTATATTGCCTTTATGATGTTGAGGTATGTTCCTTATATTCTGTTTCTCTGAGTGCTTTTAGCATGAATGGGTGTTGAATCTTGTCAAATGCTTTTGCAGCATCAATTGAGATGATCATGTGATTTTTGTCTTCGATTCTGTTTATGTGGTGAATTACATGGATTGTTTTCCATATGTTGAACCAGCCTTGCACCCCTGGGATGAACCCAACTTGGTCATGGTGTATAATTTTCCTGATGTGGTTTTGAATGCTCATTGCTAGTATTTTGTTTAGCAGTTTTTCATCTAAGTGCATCAGTAATATAGGCCTATAGTTTTCTTTTCTTGAGCTATCTTTATTTGGCTTTGGTATTAATGTGATGTTGACTTCATAGAATGTGTTTGGGAGGGTCCTTTCTTTCTACTTCACAGAATAGTTTGAGGAGTATTGGGATTAGCTCTTCTATAAATGTTTTCTAAAATTTACTTGGAAAACCATCTGGCTCTGGGATTTCGTTCGATGGTAAACTCTTTACTGCTATTTCTATCTCTTTGATTGTTTTTGGTAGGTTTAAGTTTTCTATATCTTCTTGACTCAATTTAGGAAGGTTATATGTGTCTAGAAATTTGTCAATTTCTTCTAGATTTTCTATTTTGTTGTAGTATAGTTTTTCAAAATAGTTTCTGATGATCCTCTGTATTTCCACACTGTCGGTGGTAATATCCCCTTTTTCATCTCTTATTTTGGTAATTCAGGTTGATTCTCTCTTTCTTTTGATTAGGTTAGCCAATGGTTTATCTGTTTGCTTATTTTTTTCAAGAAACCAGATTTTGGTTTTGTTGATTTTCTGTATTTATTTTTATTCTCTACTTCATTAATTTCTTCTCTGATTTTCATAATTTCCTGTCTTCTACTACCTTTGGGGTTAGACTGTTCTTGTTTTTCGAGTGCTTTGAGCTGTCATTAGGTTATTTATGTGGTGATTTTCTGTTCTTCTTATGTGGGCACTCAGGACTATAAGTTTTCCTCTTAGTACTGCCTTCAAAGTGTCCAGAGGTTTTGATATGTTGTGTCTTTGTTTTCATCGGTTTCTAAGATTTTTTTTAATTTCTCCCCTTACTTCTTCTATGACCCAATCCTCTTTCAGCAGTGTGGTATTCAGGGCTTCTTTTTTTTTTTTTTTTTTTTTTTTTTTTTTTTTGCAGTACTGAGGATTGAACTCAGGGGCATTCTACCTCCGAGCTATATACCCAGCTGTATTTTTTTTTTATTCTTTATTTTGAAACAGGGTCTCACTAAGTTGTGGAGGACCTCACTAGGTAGCTGAGGCTGGACAGGAACCTGGATCCTCCTGTCTCAGCCTCCCAAATGCTGGGATTGCAAGCATGCACCACCATGCCCGGCTCTACTCTGGGGCTTCTTAGACTTGATTTCTAGTTTCACTCCATTGTGGTCTGAAATGATGCAGGGAATTATGTTATATTTTTTGAATTTGCCAATGTTCTCTTTGTGTCCCAGAAGGTGGTCTATTTTGGAGAAGATTCCATGTGAAGCTGAGAAAAATGTGAATTCAGCTCTAGTTGGATGAGAGTCTACATGTATCTAATAGGTCCATTAGGTTTATGGTATTCTTTAGGTCTGAGGCGTCTCTACTGACCTGCTGTTTAGAAGATTGGTCTAGTGATGTGAGAGAAGTATTGAAGTCTCCCAGTATTAGTGTATTGGGATCTATGTGTGCCTTTATTTCATACAGAGTTTGTTTTATGAAAGTGGCTGCACCTATGTTTGGGGTATAGATGTTAATAATTGTTATTTCCTCTTGCTGGATTGTTCCTTTTACTAGTAAAAAAAATGACCTGCTTTGTCTCTTCTGATCAGCTTAGGCTTGAAGTCTAATTTATCTGATATCATGGTTGCTACTCTTGCTTGCCTTCGAGTTCCATTGGCATGGATTACCTTACTCCAACCCTTCACCTTTAGTTTGTGGGAATCTTTGCTTGTAAGGTGTGTTTCTTGTAGGCAGCATATAGATGGATTCTGGGTTTTGATCCATTTTACCACCTTGTGCCTTTTTTATTGGGGAGTCGAGATCATTTATATTCAGTGTGATTATTGAGAGATGACTTTTAATTCCTAACATTTTGAGTTTTGACTTCTGTTTTTGATGGTGTTTATTATTCTTTGTTTAGTTGTTTGCTTCCTGGAAATTATTGTTTCTCTGGTTCTGATATTTACTTGTTAGTTCTTCTTTGTAGTTAATCTCTTTGAGTATTTTCTCTAGTGCTGGTTTGAAAGACATAAATTCTTTCAGTTTCTGTTTGTCATGGAAGATTTTTATATCCCCGTCAATTTTGAGAGAGAGTTTTGCTGGGTATGAGAATCTTGGCTACAAGTTATTTTCTTTCAGGATTTGGAATATGTTACTCCAGCCCCTCCTGGCTTTCATGACTTGGTTTGGGAGGTCTGGAGTGATTCTAATTGGTTTGCCTCTAAATGTCACTTGGCCTTTTACTTTCATTGCCTTTAAGATTCTCTCCTTAGCCTCTACATTGGTCAACTTGATTATTATGTGGCGTGGTGAACCTCTTCTTTGGTCTTGTCTCAAGGGAGTTCTATATGTTTCCTGTACCTTTGTCAACTTCTCTTTCTATGTTTGGAAAATTCTCTGTTATTACGTCTTGGAAAAGATTGTTTATTCCATAAGTTTCAACTTTAATCCCTCTTCTATGCCTATTATTCTTAGGGTAGCTCTTTTAAAATTGGCCCAGATCTCATCGATGTCCAATTCATACTGTTGAAGGTTTTTTTCTAAATTCTGTACTATAGATTCATATTTGGAGTGGTCATCTTCTAAGAGTGATATTCTATTTTCCATGTGGTCTAATCTACTGTTTATGGTTTGTATTGATGCCTTCACTTCAGTTATTGCATCTTTCACTTCCTTCAATGCTTCTCTTTGGTTCCTTTTCAGGGCATCAGATTCTTTGTTTATTTGTTCCTTTCTTTCTTTCCAACTCTCCCTGAATTCTTTCCAAAAATCTTGTATTGATTCTAGTATTAAAGATCTGAATTGTTCTTCTGGTAATCTGTGCCATTCTGGGTTGGTGAAATCTGTTATTGGTGGGTTGTGGCAGCTCATTGGTTCTTTGTTATTTTTCCTTCCCATGGTTCCCCTGTTCTTAAATTTATATCTTTGATGCTCTTGCAAGCTTTCTCATCCAATCTCTGCAGTCTGCTAGTATATACAGGGACAGGTTGTGTTCAGTGGTAAAGGCTGGGTGAGAAGTCACAGTGATGAATGCAAGAATAGGGTAAAGTAGAGGGTATGGTCCAGTGGGATAAGAGGTTGAGTGTGTTGAGGTAATATATTGTAAAGATTAGAGATAGTGGATATGTCGGGGAATTCTGGTAGTCAATGTAGAGTTTTAGGTCTGGTAGTATGAGATGGTCTTGATATGAGACAGGGAAAAGAAAAAGAAAAGAGAAGATAAAAAGTGTTGAGGTGAAGAATACAGATGGGAGAGAGGGTAGCTTAAGAGTGATAAGGAAGAGAGTCAACAAACTAAGCAAAAAATAACAAAGCAACCAATCATCCAAACAAACATAAGTAAATCAAGGCAACACAAAATGAAAACAGAGTTAAAACATAACACACACACACACAAAAAAAATCAAGAAACAAAACAAAAACACTGCTATTTTGTAAGTACAGAGCTGAGTTAGCCTCTGCAGCCCTTTTGGATCTGTGTGGATATTTTCAGCTTTTTAATATCTGCTCAGTCTATTAAATTTTCGAGTGTGTCTCTGGCATTCTTATTTGTTCTGTCAGTGTGGTCAGGAAGTTCCACTGATGCCTCTCCCACTGCAAGCTTGTGTCTCTGAGCTCTCCACAGGTCCTGTCTGCATCTCTCTCTGCTTTTGCTGGTGGCAGGAGTGCAATCTATATGCCGGGCATTTTCCAGGGTACCTGTGTGCACTGGGTCCCTCCCACACTTCTGCTGTTATCCAATCACTTGAAGGGAGGGTGACTGAGTCTGTGCTTTGTATAGGGGCCCCCGCACCCTAGGGGTGCAATTTAACTTATAGATCCCTGCTGCTCTGGTTCCAGTGGGAGGTGTGATCTGGGGTGTCCTCGCCACAGGCTTAAGATGGTTGTCCCAGGTATTCTTGATCACTGTTGATCCTGCGGGGATATGCCGCCTGATTAGGGTGTGGAATTCTGTAGTCACTTACTCCACTTCTGGTTGTTGGGTGCTCAGGAGGTCGTTGGAGGTCTTGGTGCTAAAAGATGCTGCTCTTGGCAACTGGCAAAATGGTGGCTGGCAAGATGGCACCACCAGTTTGCAGCACACGCTGGCTTCTTTGCTCTCCCTGGGTTCTGTTCAGTTGCTTTTGTTGCTCTATTCACTTATTTTGCTGTTTTGCTTTTATTTCCTTCCGTCAAGAAGCTTCCTTTGCAGCAGTTTTGATTCAAGCTCTGCAGTGCAGTTGAACGATGTTCTGGCTCTGGAGGGAGAGGTGAGCTGAGGGGACTTAAGCTGGTCATACCATGCATTCTGGTCGCTGTGGAAGGTGCAGGGATCCACCACCTGGTTAGGGTGTGGAGTTCTGGAGTCGCTTACTCCACGCCTGTTCGGCTTTCTGGGGTCTCTTTAGTTGTAGCTAAATTTTCGTTGCTTTGTTTGCTTTTTTGTTGCTTTTTTTTCTTCCCTCAAGAAGCTGCTTTTATGGCAGATTTGATTCGAGCTCACAGCACCTGAGGACGGGTGTTTCACTTAGAAGCCATCTTGGGCTCTCCTCCCCTGTGTTAATGGATTCAAGCCTCATTGCACTGAGGAAGATGAATCTTTCAAAGCCTACATTCTGACCCTTGTCTGGGGGACTGAGCCTGTCTCTTCTTCTATCCTGTTCTGAGACATGGGTAAAACGATTTTTTTTTATGTAAGCCCTACATTTAAATTTGTTCACACACGTGATCAAAGCATATGGCCCCACAAGAAAGGATTCAGCAATTCTTAATTAGACTTCATTATATAAAATGTGTGTATAAATGTGTATTTATATTCATATACACATTATGGCTGATATCCTGAAATAAACCCATAATAGCACTTTTTTTCCTACAAATGTAATGACTGAGCTACCCTAAATGTGTAAAAACTAGTTTTCTAAATGTTTGAAAAATTCTTTAATCGGCCAGACAGGCTATATATGCAGGAAATAGTAAGGTGCCCCTCCCCACTACCTTGGAAATTGAATTTGGATCATAATTGATCTAAATAGAAATATAGAAAAACATTGTGGAAACCAAACCCAGCCATGACAACAGGCTCAAATTCCTACCTGATAAAATGAAAAGGGGGTGTCAGTCACAGAAGCTGAGAACTAGGGTGTTACTCCCGTCCACCCACACCAGCTGCATGCTGCTCTAGCTTGTAGGCTGAGTTTGTACTATCACAGGCTCTGAAGCCCGAAGCCACACACCTGAGGCCCGGCTGCCTCTTGCCCTGGTCCATGCCCTCCCAGGACCTCAGACTGTCTGACCTCTTCCAAGTTTGCACACAGGGAGAGGAGATGCTGGGCCTCTTAAAATAGGCTTATTTATCAGCTTGTTTTAAAAATGGGTCTGTTTCATTTTTAGGTAAAGCCACTGGGGTTTTCAAAGCTCCTTCATGGGGACAGGTGGAATAACCCAAGCAGGAACTTTTTTTGTCAGCCCTCTTCCAGAGTCACCCAAGTGACCTTCAAGTGGGTTTTAATATTGAATTCATTGTACGTGCTGACAGTGAGAGGAAACTTGATACACATGCCTCTGACGTGCTTTCTTCTAGGTTGCTGCCTTGATGCTCCATTTTTAAAGGATTTAAATGGTGCTCCACTCTGGAAGATATCCACTGGGCTCTTGTGGGCATATTCAACAATGTGCAGAGAGATTGGCAAGGTTATGTTTAAAATCTCAGGCCACTGAATCAGCCAAAACCAGGTTTGAATTTTCAGTTCCCCAGTTTAGTAGCTGTGTGACTTTTGGCAAATTGCGAGTCATCTGTGAGATAGGTTTCCACGGTGATCAGTGGGGGACATAATGACTACCAGGCACAGACAATGTAAGGATTAAGTAAGACAAAGTGTGTAACTTACTGTACAGCAACTGAAGGGCTCATTTATGTAGCACACAACCCTAAAGTTGACGTCAGTGTCCCAAAGCAACACAGGGATAGTTGTGCCTCATGCACCATGCCCAGCTCAGGTTGGCAGGAGGGCTGCAGCCCTCACCATCCCCCTCAAGTAGCAGGGATAACAAAGCCAGCAGTCCTGGGGCATCACATTTCCCAAATCAGAGAGAAAAGAGCTTTTGAAACTGCCCAAATTCTGAAGGGCTCCAACCTGGAGAGACTCATGACCCTTCTGGCCACATTTCATCGGCCAAGTCAAAATCTACTGCCACATCTATCTTCAGGTGGGAAGGGAAGTGCAGTGCCATCTCGTGCCCAGAAGAAAAGAAATCCAAACTTCCTGTGAACAGCACTGGTGCCAGCCACACTCACTGAGCACCGGTTCTGGTGATACCAGATATTTGAACCTTGTCCCTTTTCTCCTACGGTTTTGACTCACTGGATATTCTGACCCCTGAAGTTTGATGCAAGGAAAATGTCAGCTCCATGTGAGCGGACATAAACCTTCTGCTAGAGTTTGGGTCTTGAATGCCCTCCAAGGGCCATGTGTGGAAGGCTTGGCCGCCAGCTTGTGGTGCCATTGGGAAGTGGCTTGCTCAACATTCTCACTGCTATAACCCAAAAGACCTCCTGGCTGCACAACTTAGAGGAAGGAAGATTTCTTTGCTCACAGTTTTTTGGAGATTCAGGGTTCAGTCCAGATGAGGCCGGGGTCTGAAGGTCAAGGCATGGCGGCAAGAAGCAGAGAAGGAGAGGATCCTGGCTCTGCTCCTCACATCACAGAGGCCAGAAGTGGAGAGAGCACAAGGCGAGCAAGGAGATTCAAAGACACGAGTATAATCGCCAAGGCCACACCCCCAGGGACCCACCTACTCCACCACTCCCCACCTGCCTCGGTCTCCACCGAGAAAATCCATTACCACAGATTTATCTACTGATAAACCAACCCCCATGACTCAATTACATCAACTCTGAACATTAATTCATGAGCTCTTTAGGGAACGTTCTGTATCTGACTATAACAAGGTGGGACCAAGTTGGAGGACGTTGGGCCACTGGGAGCAAGCTCTTGAAGGGGATATTGGGACCCTGGACTCTTCTTGTTTCTCTCTTTTCCTTCCCAGCCCGCCTGAGGTGAACAGACCTTCTTCACCACGAGCTCCCACCGTCATGATGCTCTGTGTCACCACAGTCCAAAGCCACTGGGCCAAGCAACCAGGGAACATCTTACGGATTTAGTCATGGAAGCTGACTAACATACACTCTAATTAGAATTTGTTCAACCATATTTGTCATGCCTCCTGGGTGCAGAGCTCTCTTTGGACACTGCAGAATGAGTGGTGGACCAAGCCTATTGGCGCTCACATTCTAGTGGAGGAGGTAGACAAAAATATAGACAGATATAACAATGTCAGGGAATAATAATTACTATGAAACAAAGAAAGCAAGGCAAGGGGATGGGAGGGGGGTCCAAGAAGTTTTTTGTTGTTTTTTTCTTTTTTCTTTTCTTTTTTTTTTTTTTTTTTTTTGAGGAGTGACATTTGAATAGAGCCCACCATGGAGTGGCAGAGTAAACAAAGTGAAATCTAAAAAGAGGAGCCATGGCAAGGTCAGGGCCAAAGAGTGGTGCTTGGAGTGTGTTTGGCATGTGTGAGGACCTGCAAGAAGCCAGTGTGGCTGGGGCAGAGGGAACCAGGTCCAGTTCATGAAACGCAAGTTGGCAATCAAAACGGCACACTCAAGAGTCACTCAGGATCTTCTCTGAAGGACATCGGCTGCGGAATTTGTGGCTTTGGCAAGATTGAAATTATGGCAGGTCCAGAAAACAATGCCCAATTCCAGTTTACTGGCATTAAAAAATATTTCAACTGTTATACACTAACAGGAAGAATGAATTGTATACTGGCCACATATGGAGGTATTGCTTTGCTTGTCTTATACTTTAAGCTAAGGTCTAAAAAAACTCCAGCTGTGAAAGCAACATAAATGGATTCTAAAGTGTCTGACCACATTTGTTAAGATCCCATGCCTGGAGAAGCTAATGTCAACTCATCATGTAACATTCAATTTGTACAATAAATTATGAACCTGAAAAAAAAAAAAAAAGAGTCACTCAGCAAGTCAAAACCGCTCTACTTCTTCAGAAGGGTGTGCAATTGACAAAAAAGTCTGGTAAGTGAGCACATCAAGCAGGCAGCCCTCTTGGGTTTTTATCCCTGACATAACCCTGCCCCTTTCCCTGATCCGTGGGGGCTTGGGTTCACAACTCTGCATGATTGGTTAACTTTTTTTTTTTTTTTTTTTTTTTTTTTTGCGGTACTGGGGATTGCACTCAGGGGCATTCTACCTCCGAGCTACACCCCCAGCCCTATTTTTTATTCTTTATTTTGAAACAGGGTCTCACTAAGTTGCGGAGTGCCTCACTAAGTAGCCGAGGCTGGCCGCGAACCCGGATCCTCCGGTTTTAGCCTCCCAAATGCTGGGATTACAAGCGTGTGCCACCACGCCCGGCTATTGGTTAACTTTTAAGATAGGAATTCTGAAACAAAGTTTAGCAAAGAAGAAAAATTTAAAGTACAACTCTGCGGTTACTGACTTATTTCTAGGACAAGCATGAATTTTGAAACAAAGTTTAAGATTCTGGAAGAATATTCTGGAAGATTCCAGTAAACTAACAGTTATATGAGCTAAAATGGCTGACATTCTAGAAGATTTCAGTCAACCAAAGATTTTATGAGCTAAAATGGCTGCCGTCTGACCACTTGTTTGACAGAAAAGATTTTATATTCCTTACTAGGTGAAGGAAATGAGAAGGGGCAGAAGCCAGGGCCCAAGGACCAAGGCCCAGCAAGGACTTGGAGCTTGATCTGGTGCTAGAACATTCCCAGAGCAATTGAACAGAGGAGAGTCTTGAATTGCACCAATGTGAATCCTTTTTTACAAGAGCTATTTTCACAAGCGAACTGGATTAGAGTAAATTTAGTATTTTGCCTAGTTAAACAATACTCAACTTTTCCATTTTTATTTCTATTTAATATTTATTTTAATTGGAACTAAATCTTTTCCTTATAAAACTTGCAGCACAAATTCAGTTCATCGATTATTTTTATGCTTATAACAAACTTTATGAACTTTAGCACCTACCTTCAGGAGGTATTCATCATTTGTTTTGTCTTGTCTTTCTGTGGAAATATTTTTGTCAAATTCAGTGTTTCTAGCTCAAACTTTTCAAATCTAAATTTCTTCACAATGGCTTCATTTTTCCATCATAAAATATCATGTGCAATTTTAGCTATTGCTATTTTTATTTTGTGTTTTGTTTTGTTCTGTTTTGCTGTACTGGGGATTGAACCCAGGGACGTTCTACCTCTAAGATACACCCCAGCCTTATTTTATTTTTATCTTGAAACAAGATCTCACTAAGTTACCAGGTGTGGCTGGCTTCAAAACTTCCATCCTCCTGTCTTGGCCTCCCAAGAACTGGGATTACAGGCATGTGACACTGCACCAGACATGTTATTTTTAACCAGACAAATTTTTCCCAGTTCATTTTTCTATAGTTTGCTTTATAACTACCAAGATATAATTCTTTAGTCAAAATTTTGTGAGATAATTTTTGCTTTGTTTTATATTGTTTCCATTTGCCAGTAATATTCGTTGTGAATTGGACTTAAAACAGAGTTTTACTGGGCTTGTAGCAAAGTTTAAGATCTGGGTGAACCAAATTCAACTTAATGAAAGCAAAACTTCCTGCTCTTAATATACACTAAGTATTCAATAAACCATAGAAACGATTACCCCATGTTCCAGGTGAGACAATACTACATGGTTGGATTATAAGACTACGCATCTATGCCCTCCCAGGTAAAAATCTGCACTTACATTTTTATTACAAAAATATAGGCATTATGAGCATAAGTAGGATTCTACACTCTCATTTCATGCATTAATACAAGAGTATCTACAACCCAAAAAGCAAGATGTGACAAAGCTATTTTGCTTGCAGAGGGTTTTTCGTTCATTCATTCGTTTGTTTGTTTGTTTGTTTGTTTTTTACTTACAGGTAGAAATTATTTTGTTCAAGGTTGATATTGAAAAAACAACCTTGTCAGCCACAGCACTAATTAAATGTCCCAGCATTCTTTCTAGGTATGCAGACTGTTCTCTCTTTAACCTGTACACACTGCACTGCCCTTCAGATGCCTGGCAGGCATCTGAATTTGTAGGGCTAGAAGCTGGTTGATGACTCTGTATCTCCCAAAGTACAAGGGAGGAAAGCCTAAAATGATTTAGCTCTTATCTGGGTAGATATCAAGTCATCTTCCCTTCAAAACATCCTATAAGGCAAGGATTTCCTCCTCATTTTAGAAATGAAGAAACCGATGCTTTTAGAGGTTAACTAATTTACCCAAGATCACGTAACTGTTACATCAATGACAGAGCCAGGACATAAAACCCAGAGATCAAGAGAGCCAAGGCCTCTAGAGCTCGCAGCTAACCAGCTTTGTAAGGGCTTGTATTTCAAAGCACTGGAGTTTTCAAACACCAGAGGGCGCTATTGCCCCCAAGATCCCGTTTTAGCTCCTCCAACAACCCCCAACAAATTTTGACCCCTCTATCACTGTTCGAACTTCAAGAAGAATTATTATGAAGAGGCAATGCTCAGTTTTGAGCTAACACTGAATACTCATGATTAACAATGGAAGCTTAGGGCAGGTGTGTATGAGTGGTGGTGGGGGAGAGGGGTACTGAGAATTAAACCCAGGGCCATTCTACCTCTGTGATGCACCCCCAGCCTTTTTTATGTTTTATTTTGAAACAGGGTCTTGCTAAATTACCCAGACAAAGTACACTCTTGCTCCCAGACCGGCTGTTGTACTTTGCAACATGCACCATTACATGTTACAACTATGCTGTGACTCCTGAGGCCCAGTGTTCCACATTCGCATCTCAAAAAAATAAATCCTCATTTCACTGACTCTGTGACACACGGAACACACAAGCCACCAGAGAGCTCCTACATCATTCAGCCGCTTACATACATCACAACTCAGCGTCACTCACTTTGTCTAAATAAGTCATTCCTTTGAACCAAATTGCAAGGACTTTTTAAAAAGCAGAAAATCTTTTTTGTGTGTGTGTGTGTCTCCTTATCCAGCCAGGGATATCTATTTTAAACAGCCACTCAACTTGTATTAATAATAAAGACTTTATGATCTGAAAAGCTCCCAGTTAATAGCAGTTACCGATTTTCAGCCTTCCTCCTTGGTAGACTGATCACAAAGGACTGGGCCTGGCCTGTCTGATTTATCGTTTCCATCACATATTGTCAATTACTCATAAGCACTGCAGATGCTGAAACATTGCATGCATGGGAATGCTGTACTAAATTATAGATGCCAGTGTTGAGAAGTATAATATACGAGGTCCCACCAGTGCAACATAGACAGCAGCCCTTCAAATAAAAGTCTTTGTCTTAATGAGCACCAAAGGCCCATCTCCATTAAGCAGATGAACTCCAGAAAAACAAATGAGAGGATCACAATTTACAAACCAAAAGGGGGTGCATAAAGTTTAGGAGGAGCCTAAGTACTGAGTTTAAAAGGCAAAAGCAATTCAGTGGGTTAATAACATGAAAGATAATATAGTACCAACTCAAGTACCCTCAAAAGTCCAAAACAAAAGTCTGAGATCCTCAAAAACACCAGAGGGCAATGTTTTCCATCCAAGATGCTGCTGATCATCCCCACCTTATGACCTTCCTACAAACTTTTGATCCTGCATGGTGTTCAGTCTTCAAAAAGCCAAATATCAGTACAGTAAGAAAATATACACAAGGAATGAGTGATCCGAATAGGTCCTAAGGGGATTCCCTAAGGCACAAGCTCAATTATTTCTCTAGCTTGGGGATGGGGTGGATGTGAAAAAGCAGGCATGCAATTCTGGAACCTCTTTGCAGTGTGCATAAATCATTTAAGAGTAGACAGATGATTTAACACTAATCCAAAGAAGGGTTCCGAGAGAATTAAATATCTCTTCCCACAAATGACTCAATACAGGTGAACTGGGCCAAACCATCACCTCCCCAAGTGCCCAGAAGTATAAAGCCAACCTCAAATACACCTCACAGGAGCTGCCAAGCCCAGGCTGTCTCCAGAACCATCCAGGCCCCGTGAAGTTCCTCAGTCCCCACAGGACCTTTCCCAAATAGAGGATATGAAGTCCGCTCTTGCTGAATACACAGGGTCCCCAAAGGTCTGTCCTCATGATGAGCCCTGTAGAGCGCCAGCCTAAGTAGAAGTCTTTGGTGGTGACCTCTCCAGAAGAACTGCCTTTATTCTGAGATTGCACCCTTCCCCACGACTAGCATAAAAGTTTTATTTCTTTCGTGTGTGTGTGTGTGTGTGTGTGTGTGTGTGTGTGTGTGTGTGTGTGGTGCTGGGGGTTGAACTACTGAGCTATACCCCCCCAGCCCTATTTTATTTTATTTTTTATTTTGAAACAGGGTCTCATAAGTTGTAGAGAGCCTCATTAAGTTGCTACGGCTGGCCCCAAACCTGTGATCCCCCTGTCTCAGTATCCCAAGTACTGGGATTACAGGTGTGTACCACTATGCCTGAATTTATTTCTTTTTTAAATGATGACAATCAGTTTGTAGTTGTCACGGTCCTGTTATTTCAAAGTCCTTAATTTGACAAACTAAAAAATTAACAATCCTATATAAACCCAATTTTTTTTAAAAACAATCAGCTTGTAAAATCCAAAAGTCTAAAAAAATGTCATTTTATATTCTAAGGTGGCCTAGCTTTATCAATCAAAATTTATCCAGGTTGGGACTAGAGAACACTATGCTAAGTGAGATAAGCCAGACTCAGGAAATTAAGGGCCTTATATTTTCTCTCATATGTGGGAGCTGGAGAGAAAAAAGGAAAGAAAAGACACCTCATGGAAATTAGGAGAGAGACCAGTACCTTAATGGAAGGGGATCGGGGAGGGAGCAGGGCAGGGAAAAGGAAGGAAACAGAAATAATGTTATACGCATATATGAATGCATCACGATGGATCTCACTGCCATGTACAATTACAATGCACCAATACGAAATGAACAAATAAATAAAAGCACATCCAGGTGGGATTCAAGGAATTGCTCTGCTATTTTGCTGCGTGTGTGTGAGTGGAACAGAGAGCCGTACAGCGTAACCTCACACAGGGCTTCCTGTACAGTGATGCAGGTGAGTGCAGGTCTCTCAGGCATTCACATTGCAGCAGAGCTCGGTCATCCAGGACAGTCTGGTGGTCTGTGCTTGGTGTTCATCGTGGCTTCGTGTCTCCAATAAGGTGAGGTCTCCTCCTACACTCTGGGCTGATGGTTCTTTACTTCCTTCATTTACTTTCCACGCCACATGAGCTACCCACACATCGTGCCTTTTGTTTTTGCTTATATGGTCAGACTTTCCTTTGATCTTACAGCAGGGTGGGGTTACCTGGTAAATGGGAAGCAGTGATTGGACATTGCATCCCCCAAGGCTCAGTCAACAGAAGAAGGCTTTGAAGAGAGTCTGGCCTTCCAGAGGGGAATTTCTGGTGCACTCTGCATGCTGTGGCGCCAAGGCCATGCAAGCAGGGCCATGGGTCTCCCGTGCTCAGATCTGCTGCACGGGAGATCGCTGGTCATTTTTAAAAACTTCAGGATCATCAAAGGAAAAAAAATAAAAACCAACAGAAAGATGAAAAAGTAAACCCTGTACAGACTACAACCCAAACAAAGGGTCAAGGGGTCGTCAGAGTCATAGGAGGAGGAGGAGGCATTGAGAATGGGGAGGGAAAGTCCGTTCTTCCTGCACCGCCTTTGCTCAGGCCCGCTCCTCTGCCTCGACACCCTCTCCTCCCCAACCCATCCCTGTAAGTTTAAACTCTCCCTATTCTACCCCCTGGTAGGAAAAATTTTCTCTCTCCCCTCAGTCCAACCACAGCACTGTAATTATATCTCTCTTACAGTAGTAATGCCTATCATTTTCTGCTGTGTGCTGTAGGTTTTAAGTTATAGCACTATTTCTCTTAACATGTAGAAAGAATCACAAATGCAGATCTAAATCTGATTCATCTTTGAATGCAGTTAATGTTCAATAGTTTCTTGTTGGATAGAAAAATGAATGGATGAATGAATGAAGTGATATGTGTTCACTTTAAACACCTTGCAGTTCCACAAAGGCTTCTTGCTATAGTTTAAATATATCCCACAAATTAATTAAGTTAATTAATTAATTAGTTAGTTAATTAATTAATTTTTTGTGGTGCTGGGGATTGAACCCAGGGGCATTCCATCTCTGAGATACACCCCCAGCTCTTCTTTTTTTTTTTTTGGAAACAGGATTTCACTAGGTTGCCAAAAGTCTCCCTAAGTTGCTGAATCTAGTCTCCAATCTGCTATCCTCCTGTCTCAGCCACCCAAGTTTCATTGCATATAACATGTGGTCAAAAGATGAATTTTGTAATTTTTGTTCTATACCCACCCCCAAATTTCACATGTTGAAAACCTAACCCAAATCATATGTAAGTAGAATTTGTGAGTGAGACTTTTGAGGTCATGAGAACTCTGCCCTTATGAATAGATTAGTGAATTATCAAAGAAGTGGCTTTGTTACAAAATTGAGCTCTTTTTGGCATTTCTGGCTTTCTCTGCCTCACCATGTGATGCTCTTTGCCATATTATGATGCAAGGAAGCCTTCACCAAATGCCAAGCTGATGCTGGCTCCAGTGCCGGACTTCTCAGCCTCCAAAACCATCAGCTAAATAAACCTCTCTGCTTTATAAGCTCACCAACCTGTGGTATTCAGTTATGGCACCTACCTCTGTCATCCAAGATCTAATAAGTCAACAGAAATCAGGGAGCAGGAAAACAGTCTCTGGACAGTGTGGAATTTGATCATCGCCTCCACATTTTTAAATCTCTGCTTCTTTTTCTTTCCTTGTGGAGCCCGGTGATCAGCATCTGTGAGATGTATGGGAAGTCAAATGACCTGCAAGTTGAGACACAGTAAGTGGAAGTACAAGGCTTTAGTTCCTACAGTCAATTCTGGGTTTGCAAAGTCTTTTCATGAAGCAATCATCTCATCTGGTGGTCAGTACTACCCTGCCACAGGAGTGATAGAAATAGCACAGGAATATCCCCCACGCCCTCACCCCCCACCCAGAACTAATGGTGCAACTGAGTTGCTGAGAGATGCTGTAATTCATCCAAAGTGATACAGATACCCAGGGGCAAAACAAGTTTCCAGTGTGACTCAGTCCTTTGGCAAAGAAAACATGCCCCGAGATGCTCACCTGGTCAGGTCCAGCAGCAGGGCGAGGGCCATGGGATGAAGAAAGCAATGTTGGAAAATGGCCTTTGAGGTGGAAAGAGAATCCACAGGAAATAAACAAGATCTGAAGATAATCCACATGAAATACACAAGAGCTGAGTATAAATTCCCCAAAGGTAGTGACTCAGCAGTGACTCCCAAGACCCTTAGCCACCCACACAGGTGTCAATCTATGGCTTCAAAGTACTCAAAACAGATAGTCAAACTTCAGCCTTATGGTTCCTTCATTCATTCCACAAGAAAGGGCTGAAAAGTCCTGTTTCTGCTTTGAGGGACTGCAAACTCAGAGAAGGAAACAGATGCCCTGAGCGCTGAACTTCTCTGAACTGTGCATGGTACAGCCAGGACGAGGTTCCATGTTTCCTGACACGCAAGTCAATGTTCTGCTGGTACAAGAAGGGGACTGAAGCAGGGGAAGTGAACTTGACTTAAAATTCAAGTCAGGTCCTTAGCAGGGAGAGGAAGGATATGTGAGAACTAAGTCCCACACCTGTGTTTTAGCCATTTGACAAGGCTCTTAACTAAGTAGAGGGCAGAGTAGGGGCATTGCCTCCTTCTCTTTATACCCAAAAGGCCAAAGTTCCAGGATCTGTCTAGCTGGAGCCCTCTGTAATTGAGTAGCCCCCTCATCCGTGGGTAGCTCTGCCCAGGAACTGGCCTATCCCATGCATGTGCATAGCAGATACCTCCAAACCAGAATCATACAAGTTCTCCCCAGTACACACATGCTCATTTGCCTTAATTCAAATTACCAGCTGTCCTTTTTATTTTATTTTACAGTGCTGAGGATTCCATATCCATGGCTTCTAGCATCCTACCACTGAGCTATATCCCCGGCCATTTTATTTTATTTTATTTTACTTAATTTAATTTAATTTGATACAGAGTCTTACTAAGTTGCCCAGGTTGGCCTCTAACTTGGCGATCCTCCTGCCTCACTCTTCCAAGTAGCTAGAATTACAGGCTTGCAACATAGAGCCCATCATACTAATCCTCTTTTAACCACATGTTGTATGCTAGAGAAATGAGTTTTGCAAAAGCTATGCTCTGTTAGCAAATAGCAAAATAAAAGGCATTGGATTCACCTATAATACTCTATTTTCCACTATGAATCAGGAGGCACTTCGCCTGACACTAGATTGTAATCTGTAA
The DNA here is from genome assembly GCA_004027655.1 of Graphiurus murinus. NCBI lineage: Eukaryota > Metazoa > Chordata > Mammalia > Rodentia > Gliridae > Graphiurus > Graphiurus murinus. Next base: position 30,502 of record PVLC010000934.1, on the reverse strand, counting down.
ACGGACTATTTTTCTACTATCTGTGTTTCCCTGCAAGAGGAGGTAATGGCATGGGTCTTGCTCACCCTTGCATCCCTCATGCTTAGCACACCAGCCAGCACAAAGCAGAAGCCTAATAAATGGTTGTTGGATGTCGACACCCACAGGTGCGCATGAGTAAATAGGCTGTTATGTGACCTGCCCTCACAAAACTTATTCCTCATAGAAAGACCTGCCCAATTTCCAGGTTGACTTCCTAGGTCTAGTAAGGCAGGGAGAGAGGGTGGGGCTTGGCTGCATCTCCATTTTCCCAGTAAATCCAATAACAATGAATAACAATGCACCTGAATATTGGGCATGCACAAGGACCTAAATATGGCGGCCCACACTAATGAGCACATTTGCAGGCACCCGCCTCCTATTGGACCAGTTGTGGTAACCACACACAGGCTGGCCTTGGAACCCCAGACACTGGGTAGCTTGCAAAACTCTGCTGCCTCATATCACTTTCCAGGAAAAGAAGCAATTGGTCCTGCAAAGCCACCTGGATTGTTCTGCCTGAGTGTTGTGACAGAGAAAAGCGACAAGGAGAAAGGGGCACAGAGTTGCCATTCATTAGGCATCTGCTTTGTGCCAAGCACTTAAAAATCAATGTGGTTACCCCCATTGGGGAAATTAGAAAATTGAGGCTTTGAAAGTTGAGGTAGTTTGCCCAAGGCAGAGCTGAGAGGCGCGATCAGGTTGATCTGAAGCCAAGCCCCAAGAGCTCTCCTCCACTCCATTCTGGGTGCCGCAATGGGCACGAGGTTCCATATGCAATGCTGCTCTTGCTTTTTGAGGGGAGCATTTTGCCAGGGGATGAGCAGGTGATACTTCTGTTCCAATAACAGCCTGCTGGCTAGCTGAGTGTCAAGTAAAATAGTTCCCATGGAAGGTACCAGAAGCCAAGGTTGTAGCATCCTTGGATTGCTTACTTGCACCATCCCGTCCCCTTTCTTGATCACTGATTCTCTTGACCTTTCTTCTCCTTCTTCCTTTCTTGGACTTGCAAAGACAGTCCTATGACCCTCAACGTCAAGCATGTGCCAGGCCCTGGCTCTAAAAACTTAATTTAATTAGGGGCCGAGGTGGCCAAGTTCAGAGCTGATGTCATTTCTCAGAATCCAGCAGGGAACAGGCCCATTGGCAGTAATGTCTCAGGACACAGTGTGCGAGTCCAGAACCGGGAATCGACCTTGCCCACCAGGGAGAGAGCTCCAAGGCAGGCCCTAGCACAGGAGCTAGAAGTCCTCTCTGGAAGGGTAGGTGTGCCATCTGGGGTGCACAGCAGTAGAGATTCAATCAAGCAAGCCATGCTGAGTCGTTCCCATGGTGGGAACAGGTGTTCCAGTGATGTGGACAGAGGACGATGGTAGGAAATTGGATAGTGCTTGGAGATCAGCCAGGAGTTAGACTCATGGATGCTAATGGCCAAAGCCAAGATCCCAGGTGTTGACAGAAGCAAGGCAGGAGCCCAGGTGAGCAGGGAGTGCACCTGAGCAAAACAACAAAGCCTGGACTTGGATGAAAGTTTGGAACTGCAGACTCAAGTTCAGGGTGGAAACCTCTCTAGGGATAGAAGTCAGTAGGATTTTTGTTCACACCAACTAATCTCTGATCTCTGACACCATTGATGTGTCCTACAATTCAAGTCAATTCTGGTCCTAACTACCCAGAGTTGGTGAAGACCCACAGGTTCAAGGGGCTCTGTCCTATAAGACCTAAGTCTCAAGCATCAGATCCCCAGGTTACCTGCAGGTCTGAGTGGCTGGGCAATGAGGTATGGAATTCCACAACCTCCCCCTCAATTCTGGTAACTTGCTAGAATGACTCATGGAACTCAGGGAAATGCTGCACTTACTAGTACAGCTTATTATAAAAGACATGAATGAGCCAAGTGAGAAGGCACTCAGGATGAGGTCCAACAGGGCTTCCAACATGGGAGCCTGTCTCCGTGGAATTGGGGTGCACCATCCTCCCAGCACAAGAGTGTATTCATCAACTCGAAAGCTTCCCAAACTCTGTCATGTCAGGTTTTTTCTTTTGTTTTATGATACTGGGGACTGAACCAAGAGGCATTCTACCTCCCACTATACCCCAGCCCTTTTTGTTTTTCATTTTGAAGTAGGGTCTTGCTAAGTTGCTAAGAGTATCACTAGATTGCCAAGGCTGGCCTCTAATCTGTGATCCTCCTGTTCCAGCTTCTCAAGTACTGGGATTACAGGCATGTGACACTGTGTCTGGCTCACGTAGAGTTTTTATGGTGGTTTCTTTACACAGGCATGATCTTGGCCATTGCTGACTAACTCTATCTCCTGTCTCTCTCACCTCCAGGGCAACTGAGACCAGGGCTGACATTTCCAGGGTTCATGTTTAGCCCCTCTGGTCATTCGTCCTCACCCTGCAGCTATCTCTATCAAAGAGCCCCAGGGCCTTGGAGTCCCCCTGCCAAGAGCCATCTATTCCCATACCAAGGCCTCTCTATCACTCAGGAGATTTCAAGGGTCTTAGGAGCTCTATGCAGGAACCCAAGGACAAAGACAGAATACTTTTTTATTAGATCACAGAGGCAAATGTCCAGCTACTGGAATAAAGGTCTGAACCCCCCGGGGTAGCCAGATGAGTCCCTCCCACATTGTGCCGGAGCCTCAGCAATCCCTGCTGTGAGAGTCAGGACTGACACCAAAGAAAAGTCTAGCGAGGAATCTAAGCACGAGGCCCCGGACTGTGCAGGAAAGGAAAAGGGAGGTCTTGACCTGTGATGAGAGAACCAGAGGCAGCTGGGCAAGCCCTCTGCTGCCATGTGGCTTCTGATCTTCTGCTAAGCTGTGATGGTCACTATCACTTCTCTGCTTTCCCCAGATGCTTAAAAATTTCAATAATAACTACCAAGCTCCTATAAGTAGACATAGTCCCTGCATTTTAGAGGTTTTTTTCCTATTTAAAGATATTAAATGAATATACATAAAATAAAGAATCACACCATTTCAGTTGTAGAAGGGAAGTTTGGGCTTCTACGAGTTTCGTATGACCCTTGCAATAAGTTACAACACACTTAGTGGCTTAAGACATAGAAATTTATTATTGCCCACTTCTGGAGGTCAGAAGTCTGAAATGGTTCTTCTGGGCTAGAATGGAGGTATAAGCAGAGCTCCTTTCATCCAGAGGTGCTAGGGGAGAATCCTTGCTTTTTCTAGTTGTGAGAAACCACCTGAATTCTTGGGCTCACAGCCTCCTTCTCACTCTGAAGAGCATCACTTCAACCTCTGCCTCCATCATCACCTCTCCTACTTCTAACTCTGAGCCTCCTGCCTCCCTCTTCTAAGGACTCCCATGATTACTCTGGGACATCCTGATAATCCAAGGCAATTTCCCAACTCAAGGTTCCAAACCAAATCACTTTTGCAAAGTCTCTTTTTCTGCAGGCCATATATGCACAGGTTCAAGGGATTAGGACCTAGACATCCCTGCAGGTGGAGGGAGCACCTGAGTTATTCAACATAACTGCCCCCATTGCTTAGATGAAGACACATTAGAGAGGGAGACTAAATAACCCGCCTAGAATCATGAGTTAAGACTGGAACCCAGGACATCTGAGCCTCATCATAGCTCCCAGGCAAGTGTTCTTTCTGCTACCTTAAGCTGCCAGAAAAATGAATAAGTACAAATCACTATAACGGTCAAGTGCAAATTGCATGACCTAGAGTGTATGTTTGTAAAGACAGAATTCCAGGATCAGAGAGTTAGAGCTCAATGGACCTCTGAAGTCTGATTGTCTAACCCCTTTGGTCCTGGCTACGTTCATAGATTTCAACATCTCCAGTTATGGGGAATCCTGCACTTGCCAAAGCAACACACAGCCCATTTCTGAAAGAGCTATTTATTAGCCAGGTGTTCCTTCTTGAATGACTGGATTGTCAACTTCACAGGGAGGACAAGACAAGCCACACTGTACTCCAGCCCCCTTTCTGCCCTAGGAATGACCCGCACAACACTGGAAACCCCACAAGCCCACATGGACACCAAGTCCAGGCCTTTCCCTGGAAACTCTCTCCCAGATACAGACAAGAATTCTACTGAGTGCGTATTCTAGCCTCAGCTTCAAGGGACAGTCTCTGAGTTCCCAGCTCCCTGCTGGAACCTGAATCTAAGAGTGCCTGTGGCAACACTGCTAGACCTGTATCCAAACATCTTCCCCGATTAGCAGTCGTCCGTGAATACATCAGGCTGTCTAGAACAGAAGGTGTCTATGTTTGGGGATATAATATGTGAAGGATGGTGAAAGCCAGCAGAAAAGGTTCATTCAGTATTGCTTAACATTATGATTCAATGGATTCTGAGCAGGTGATTTTATGACTTGATATAGAACATCCCCTGAAGAGTTCACGTTTTAATTTTCAGAGTTGATGTAATTGAGTCATAAGGGCTATAATCTCATCAGTGGGTAAATCCATTGTGACAGATTTACCATGGCCTCTTGGGTGGTCATCTAGGCAGACAGGGTGGCCTTAGTAACTAGGCCTTTGTCTTTGAATTCCCTTGCTTGCTCTTGGGCTTCCAGCCTCTGAGGTGTGAGAGCAGAGCCCTTGCTCTCTCCTCTGTTTCCCACCACCATGCCCTGAGTTCTGCAGGCACCAGGCTCACATAGACTGAACCTCAGGATCTTCAAAAAAAAAACTGTGAGCAAATAAATCTTCCTTCCTCTAAGCTGTGTGGTCAGTTGCTTTGAATTACCACAGTGAGAATGGTGGCTGAGACAGGTGAGTATTGGCATGAACACTAAGGAAGATAGACTTGGCATGGGCGTAGTTGAGAAGAACCAGAAAGACGTGACGGCAAGTATCATGGGATGAGGAAATAAGAGAATTAGTGATGATGGTGACAAGGAAGCCTCAGAGAAGGGATGGGTAAGGAACAATTCTAGGGGCTCGGTGACTGGTTGGAGTAAAAAAAAATCATCCATGTCCAAAATTCGGCAATTAGCGAATGAAGTGTGTGATTTGGCATCAATGGAAATGTGAAGAGGCAGGCATGGTTTGGAAAAGAAGGAGTGCCTTCAGGTACGTTAAGGTAAACCAATAAAAGAATATCCTAATCAAAATGCCCAGTCTGCAGCTGAAGACATGGGACTAACATTTGATTCGAAGAGTAAAGATAGAGAGTCAGAAGTTACCACTTTGGTGATGAGAAACAAAAATGGATGAACTCTCTTTCCATTAGGCCAAATGGCTGATTGAATGATTGGAGAAAACCCAAGAGAAGACATATAACTATTCACTGAAACATCATTAATGCCTGGGGTGGGCAGCGAACTATCCTGAGTGCTGGAAATGAAGAACAGAGCTTCACTCAGCCTCCATCAGAAAAACAGACCTATCCTTTATGCTGATCTAAAACCCTAACTACAGACTAGCTCTTGGGCCATTACCATCAGCCCATGGTTTTCTGCATCCAAGCTACTGCCTGAATTAAAAGAAATGTGGCTTTCCACTCCTAGAATTCACTTCCTGTTTCTAGACCTTCATGGAATCTTATGAGACAGATATTTTTGCTTTCATATACTCTAAAAAGGACATCACTTTGTTTTTCTTAAACATTGGAATTTATCCAATATTATTAATGATCATTTTATATACTTTTATTAGTGCATTATCATTATCCATCATAGTACAGTTCAAAGTGATACAAACATACACACACAGCACTTGGTGTGATTCCCTACAAATCCCACTCCACTCCCCCACCACTCCTTGTACATGCTGGTGAGATTAGCAGTGATACTTTCATATATAGACATAGCATTATTTGAACTGTTTCCCTCTTCAGTCTTCCGTTTTCCTTCCCCTCTTCCCTCCCTCAATCTCCTTCCATTAGTCTACGTGTCTCTCTCATTATCTGAAGTCTCTTTTGCTTCTTATTTTCTTTCAAGATTCCACATATGAGAGAAAACATGGGATTTTACTCAGCCATAAAGAAGTACAGTATTACTGTCTTTTTTATTTTTTTGATACTGGGGATTGAACCCAGGGGTGTTCTACCTTTGAGTTGTCGCCTAGCCTTATTTTATTCTTTGCTTTGAAACAGGGTCTCACTAAGGTGCAGAGGGCCTCACAGTTGCTGAAGCTGGCCAAGAACCTGTGATCCTCCAGTCTCAGCCTCCCAAGAACTGGGATTACAAGCATGCATCATCATGCCCAGCTTTTAATGTCTTTTATAAAAAGAAAGGAAAGAAAAGAAAGGAAAGGAAGAAAGACATGGAGAGAGAGACTTTAAAGAAATGTCTTTCAAAGAAGTATACATTAGGAATTTTAAAATAACTGTGGATACATATATTCCAGTCCTCTTATTCTGCTCTCTCTGTAGGAGACTCCTGCTGAGTAGTTTAGTGTGGGGTCAATAGGCCTAAAGTCATCCCCTGTGGGAGTGCAGGCAGACAAGTCAGAAAATTGTGAGAACTTGGCCTTTGGCCTCAAGTGTCAAAAAACAAACAAACAAAAAAAAAAAAGCAAGGAAGTACTCAGACTCTCCATATGTTAAAAACCAAAGAGTTTTATTTACTTATTAACATTTCTCCTTGTCTCTGAGTATGAAGAGGGCTGACATAGCACATGGATGTTAAAGGAGAGAATGCTTTCCATCGCAGTGGTGTTTCTGCTACATAGAAGATTGTGTTTTTGTTCCTCAAGTTTGGACTCAAGTTTACCCAATGGCCAGTGTTGTGCCACTGGCCCTTGAGTCCTTCCCTCTCTTTTTTTGTGTTAAAGAAAACATGACCTTGCTGGACCATAGCTATGGTGAGAGCTTCCTGAGAATCTCTTAGCCACGGCATTGGCCAAGAGACCCACTGCTCATACGTACATTGGTTCTTTTTAAAGGATACTGGTATGAAAAAAATGGCTTTAAAACCAGAAAGACGAGTCCTGAGTTTTCTCTTCTCAGGAGAGTCGCTGGAACTTTTCAACTTTCAACTTTTTCAACTATTATTAATATCTTCTTAGCCAGGTCCCTAGTGATCTGCAATTTACTTTCAGGTAAGTCATTTTGTTTGTTTGTTTTTGCAGTACTGGGGATGGAACCAGGGGCATTCTACCTCCCAGCTATACCCCCAGCCCTATTTTTTATTTTTTATTTTGAAACATGGTCTCACTAAGTTGCGGAGGGCCTCACTAGGTAGCTGAGGTAGGCCGTGAACCCAGATCCTCCAGTCTTAGACTCCCAAATGCTGGGATTACAAGCATGCGCCACCATGCCCCACTCCAGACCTATTTTTTATTCTTTATTTTGAAACAGAGTCTCACTAAATTGCAGAGGGCCTCACTAAGTAGTTGAGGCTGGCCACAAACCCAGATCCTCCTGTCTCAGCCTCCCAAGTACTTGGATTACAAAGTCATGTGTTTTGTTTTGTTTTTGTTTTTTGTAAACTGGGCATGGTGGCACACATCTACCTGTAATCCCAGTACTTGGGAGGCTAAGACAAGATTGCAGGTTTGAGGACAGCCTCAGCAACTCAGCAAGACCCTGTTTCCAAATAAATAGAAAGCAATATAATTTTCTAAAACCAATCACCATTCTAAGTTAAAGATAAAATAGGAGACCTTGACAATCATCATCACAGATATAGAGTTGGCCATAGTTATGCTTTCTATTGAATATAATCTTTTGAGAATGAAATGCTCATGAGAGAATGTGAGACTCTGAAAACAAAAATTTGTTCTTCATTTAATGTGCTTTTTGTCCATGCAAAGAAAGATGTCTTTTCTATCCTAATGGCATGTTCTCCTACTAAAGACTGAGACAGATCATGATTAAAAGGACAAAAACAGAAACTAATTCAATTCAATATTTAGTTTCAGGGAAATTAAGGTAAAATTTTAAAACCAAGAAAGTAAAAAGAGATTCTGAGTTGCTCCATTATTTTCTTTAATTGTGGAAATCTGGGAGCAGTTTAGATGTTATTTTTATATTACACTATATCCAACATAAGTTAAAATAAATTATGTGCCAGATAAAACAATAGCAGCATTTATTTATTTATTTATTTATTTATTTATTTATTTATTTATTTATTTGTATGGTACTAGGGATGGAATCCAGGGGCCTTCTACCTCTGGGCTAACCTCCAGACCTATTTTATTTTTTATTTGGAAACAGGGTCCTGCTAAGTTGCTGAGAGCCTCACTAAATTGCTGAGACTAGCTTTGAACCTGCAATCCTCTTGTCTTAGCCTCCCAAGTACTGAGATTACAAGTGTGCACCACCACACCCAGCTCCAGCCCTGTTTATAATACCAAAAACCTAAAAGTAACCTAAATGCCAGTAAGGATCAAGCCAAATGTGAATACCTTCATGCAACAAAATAGTTTGCAGTTGTTAGATCACGACAAACTCTACATGCTCAGCTATGGAAAGATCTTCAAGACAGTGTGTGTGTGTGTGTGTGTGTGTGTGTGTGTGTGTGTGTGTGTGTGTATGTAGTATGTGTGTTACTAGGGCTTGAACCCAGGGACATTCAATCTCCAAACTACACCCCCAGCCCTTTCTAATTTTTTTATTTTGAAAGAGGGTCTTGCTAAGTTGCTGAGAGTTGCCAAGTTGCTGAGGGGACTTTAAACCTGGAATCATCCTGTCTCAGACTTCCAAGTACTCGGATTACAGGTGTGCACCACCATGCCTGGCCTATATATGAATTTTTAAATCAATTGATTGCATTGGGAGGATCCAGTAGTTGACTCCAGTTACTGAGTGTTTGGTGAATAAGGAGAGCAAATTTGACTTACTTGTATTTCTGCCCTTTTGTACCTTTTGAATTTTGTTCCAAGTGCTAGTAATATCTATTCCCAACAACATATTAAAAAATAGTTATTTAAAATATTGAAAGGAAAAATGAGAAATAAATTATTCATGTGCAACCATACCCATAAAGTAAAATGACATCTGCCTTTAAATCTCCATGCAGAACCTGGCACAGTGCCCTACATTCAATATTTGTTAAATTGTTGAACGAAAAGTAATAGCTATTACAGTTTAACAACATATCCCCCAAAAGGATAACTCAATATTTATCATTTAAATGACATGTTTTCAAAGGACTAAAATCATTTTAGCCAAAATGAAAAAACTGCATTACAGAAACTGATGAAACTTCTAAAGCGGCTGAGAAATTCTAGCAGTCAGGCATGGTAGTACACGCCTGTAATTCCAGTACTTGAGAGGCTGAGACAGGAGGATTGCAGGTTCAGAGACAGCCTCAGCAACTTAATGAGACCCTGTTTCAAAATAAAAAAGGGCTGTAGCTGTATCTTAGAGAAAGAATTTTCTGGGTTCAATCCCTACTGTCAACAAACAAACAAATAAACAAAATATAATCAACTTTAGAATCAAATGCTTCCTACAATAGGATAGTCTGCCCTGGTAGATTTAACCAGTGAATTAAGAAAATTACAGATTTATGATTATATTGTATTTTGACTAGGGAACATAAGAATTAGATGCTACCCACCAGCTGCTTGTCCTTCTTTCATTAATTTGACATAACTCCACAAAATCAAGCAAGACTATGTCATGTTTGTTCATAACAAATTGAAACAATTTCATCCAAGTTGTTTTGGGATGAAAATTAAGATAACAATAGGAAATAAAAGAACTGGTAGGGATCTAGTATCAGGAACTCCCTAATAAGACAAGTGCAAGACTCTGCTGTTCAGAATTGAAGATAGGAAAGTAAAGTTGAGGCTGTTGTGAGTTAACACAGTAAGTACTAGCCTGAGTCTGTTTCTCTATCTTTTTCCTTCCAGGTAGAGAGAGCCTGGCATGTCTCAGTTACATAACAATGATGTTTTCAGGATTCTCCTAAGAAGTTCAGTTTTCCTCCCAGCTGAACTGCTTATTTACCCAGAGTTCCATTTGGGAAACAGTTGAGAGGGCCCAGCAAGGATCCTTGCAGTTCTCCACCTCCACTCCCAAATCCGTGTGTGTTGCTGTGGGCCATTCAATGACCTTCCTGAGAAAATAACATCAGGTCACATCAAAAATAATGAAGGGAGGGGTCATGTCACGAGCAACAGGCCACAAGGTCCTAAGACCAATAAACCATGTCACATACAATTTGTGTCTTTCCACAATGTCACAGGGTTTAGTCAATACTCAAAGGTTATAACACATGGGAAATTATTAGTAGGTTCTATAAGTAAGGTTAAGCTAGTTTCGGATGCTGGGTGGCTGCTTTGCCAAAAACTAATTAGCTATGAATGAGCATCAAACAATATACTTCACCCTAGCAAATCTCACAGTTTAGGTCAGACAACCATATTAAACAATATACAACTCCTAAATGTAGATCACTTCAAATACTTAACAAATGACAAGTTACAAACAAGCAGGGAGAGGGGGATAGCAAACCAAGTCCAGGAATGGAAGAGGAGATTCCAAAGTTGGTCCAGGTGCTGAGGAGGCTGAAGAGTCACAGTGATCATCCATCAGCAAAGTGCAGGGCTGAAACAAAGTCGCTGGGTCAGAGTCATACACACAGTAGACTCATCATCGTGTAAGCTAAACTCAGTGTCGTGGGTGTCAAAACAGCTGCTCTTTATTAGGGTTCCTGTAGGCTTCTGTAAATGCTGTCAATTGTCTTTGGCAGGCTTATCAAACCTTACCAGACACTTGTCATCCACAAATGTACTGATGGCATAAGTCCATCAGAAGATGCAGAGAACAGATTTATGATCCAAGGGTCCTTTATCAATTGCAGCACAGGCGTGTTGAGCTGAGCCATATGCTGACATGTCAAAGCAAGTTGCTTGATGAGTTCCTGAGATTGTATACAATTTATATGTCCAAACAAGTTGCTCATGAACTCCTGAAGTTGTTTTATGTCCCGTTCTCTACAGACAAAGGTACTGAGGGTCTCACTAAATTGCTAAGAATGGCCTTGAAACTGCAATCCTCCTGCCCCAGCCTCCGAAGTACTAGGATTAGAGGCATGTGCCATTGCACCCACCAAGGAAAAGTTTTAAAATAGGTGAAATAAATCTAAGCAAATGATGTTAATCTCAGCACAAATACCTCAGGAAAAGCACATTTTTCATGGAGAAATTCACTCTTTGTTCTAGTAATTCGATGTACTCACATTCTCTTCCACACAGTGAGTAACCTTCTGCCCTTCCCACACAGCTTGGTTCAGAAACTCATGATTGCAGCATCTAACAGAGCAATCTACACTACTCTGTCCAGGTCCTCCAACTCCCAAGGACCCAGAGAAGTAACAGAGATAATGGAGAAAGTGTTCACCCCATGTTTTAAATCTCCAAGGTTTTATATGAATATAATTCATTCATTATATCAATACCCTCCAGATAAAATCATTCTACAGGGAAAGGTTCATTGATGACCCCTATCCTTCTCACACATCCCTCCCATAATTCAGCCTTTTGGATGTTCTTAATGAATGATCATTTAACTTAATTTTTCCTAACTAAAAATGTCTAGTACATCAGTTAGTTGTTGCTGTGTAACATACCATTCCAAATTTTTAATAGCTGAAAACATTCCCCCAAAGTTCAAAATAACATCACTCAAAATTTCTCACAGCCTATCAGGTGGCTGAGGGGCTGAGCTTGGCTCCTGCAGCTATGGTCATCTGTGGGTCAGAGAGGCTGGCTGGCTTATGATGGTCTTGGCTGGAAGTTCATGACTCTTTTCCACACGTCACTCATATCCCCCTGCAGGCTGGCCCAAGCTATTTTTTCATGGCACTAGTAAGGTCCAGGAAAGGAAAAAGAAGCATCTAACTCTACCTTTGGTGGTGATGAGACTTTAGCCAGTGGAATAAAGCAGTTGTCAAGGTTGGCTTGGATACCAGAAGGTGTGGAAAACTTGATCCATCCATGCAATCAATCTGTTCTGCCTGGAGATGAGCAATACAAGGTAGTGTGCTTGGAAAGTCCCTCAGATGATTCCAGTCCTAAACTTTCTGTTCTAGTCACTTACCTTTAGAGTTTAAGTCCCTCACCTGGCTATCGAATGAGAACTAGGGCCAGCTGAATTTGTTTAAGTATGGCGTGATTGGCTGGGGTTTTAGGGTAGGCAGTTTCTTACCATGCCGAGGCTAATAGTTAGTCCAGTAACAAAGACTTTCCTCCCAAGAGTTGAGAAGAGATGAGCACTACTTGATCTAAAAAGTAGTAATCCAAGCCGGGCATGGTAGCTCACACTTGTAATCCCAGTACTTGGGAGGCTGAGACAGTAGGATCGCAGGTTCATGGCCAGCCTTAGCTACTAAGTGAGGCCCTCTACAACTTAGTGAGACCCTGTTTCAAAATAAAGAATAAAAAATAGGACTCGGGGTGTATATCAGAGGTAGAATGCCTCAATCGCCAGTACCACAAAAAAAGAAAAAAATAGTAATCCAAATAGGCAGGAAAAAAAAATAACCTGAGGTAGAAGGCCAGGACAGTCAAGCTGGAAAAGAGAGCAAAGAGAAGAGTTTTGCTTTCCATATAGTGGGCTGAAACTTAAATCTTATTTTGTCCAAGGCCTAGGAGACTGTAAAGTCTCCCAAGCATAGGGTGTCTATAGCGAATTAATTGAAAGTTTTACTCCTGGAAGGTACACCGTGGACAGCACAGAGAAGTCATGCTGAAAGAGCAAGTCATAGAATCCCAAGAGCAGGACAGAAAAGATACGTCAGTGAACAGATGAGGAGATCAAGGAACAGTGGCGGGCACACCCTGGCCACGAGAAGTAATAACAGCACAGGGGAGGGAGCGACAGGAGGTGGCCAAGAGGAGAATTTGTGAGTACTCATGAGATGCCCCCTTCCATTCCCTAAATAGTACAAGAGCCATCTATAGGTCTGGGGCTCAGTAATTTAGGGAATGGATGAGCGAGACAGAGCTTCTCAAACCATCTGTAAAGGAAGATGAGTTTCAAAAAAAAAAAAGATGAGTTTCATACATTTCCAAATTGTTACTGACTCAGACTTTTGAAACACTATCAAAATCAATTACCCCCAAAAATGAAACTTTAAGAAAGGCAAAAATACAAACAAAATACAAAGCCAACTCTTTGATCACTAGGACCAACAGGTGAAAATTACCATCAAATTAACAGCATTTTCAAACACTCCCTCTCCATTTCAGTGCCATGTCATTGGCGATTGGTAACACACAATTAACCAACTGGCACAGGTCTGTGGACCACACTCAGGGTAGCACCAAGTCAGACAGCTGTCAGCTTTTGCTTGATGATAGAAAGACAATCACGGCCAGGTTTGGGCATACACTGTGTTCCAAGTTCTGTGCTCAGCATTTGGCATATGTTGTCTTTCTTCTTTCAGAGTTATTATCCCCCTTCAAAGACAAGAGAACCAAAGCCAGTGAGAATAGGAACTTCTTCTGGACTCTACAACTGGTGTCTATGATCAAGGTGGGATTTTCTTCTACTGGTAGCCTGGTTCATGGAGACTAGATGAACACAGATCTAAATATAAGCACTTACATTACTCTCCCCTCCCTAAGACTCAAAAAAGGGTACGAGGTGCCCTGGAAAAATCTCCAAACTGCCTGAGTGTACATCATTTTTATGGTAGCTCATATTTGCTGCTATTTCTTGTTCCTTCCTGGACACAGAGACCTGGAGTTTTGCCAAATTCATTTCAGAATTAGCTCAGAGCTCAGAAGCCCATTATGCCCTCACTTTTCCCTGCAGCTCCACCCCACAAATGCAGGTGATGCCCAGATGCCCTAGAGCTCCAGCTGTCTTTGCTGGAATTGGCTTTGAATCCCCTTGCTTGTTCTCTCTGGCTTCCAGCCTCCATAATGTGAGAGTAGATCTTTGTGCTCTTCCTGCCTCCACTTCCCACCACCTTGCCCTGAGATCCTCAGTCCCCTGTCTCACATGGACTGAACCCAAAATCTCCAAGGAAACCATGAGCAAACAAATCTTCTTTCTTCTTAGTTGTGTGGTCAGCATTTTTAGATTATAGCAGTGAGGATGTTGACTGGGACAGGTTTCAGGCCAGATTCCAACACTATCAGGAGATATGGGAACTATGGCTGGTGACTACATGGACTGAGACGGAAATGAGAAGAAGTGGTGCTGTATCTACATTGACACCTTTCATGACCTCCTCTACCAATTGGACCCTTCCTCCCTTGGATTACTTCCTCATCCCCAATCTTCTGCCATATTGTTCTTATAGTATAGGGTGATTGTATGTTTACAAATTGCTATAATCTGAATGTCTAGATCCTCCCCCACAAAAATTCACATGTTAAAATCCTAACCTCCAAGATGAAGGGATTAATAGGTAAGGTCTTTAGGAATGATTAGGTCATGAAAACAAAGATATCATAATAAAATTAATATTTTCATAAAGGAGACTCCAGAGAGAAACCCTTCCTCTTTCCACCAGAGAGGACGTAGCAAGAGGGCACCACCTGCAAGCCAGAAAGCAGGCCTCACTAGACAGAGTTGACTACTGCCTTGATGAACTTCCCAGCCTCCAGGAATGCATTTCTGTCATTTTGCCATGACAGCCTGAACAAACACATATATTCAACTCCCACACATCTTTCATGAACAAGAACTTCTTACTCATTTTGCTTCCAGGTCTGTAGCTGGCCAAGCACAGGCACTATTATGCTAGATATAAAATGTCTCCTAAAGAGCTCGTTTATTAATGTTTGGAGCTGATGTAACTGAGTCTTGAGAGTTGTGAACCCAGCAGTGGATAAATCCATTAGAATGGATTTATCTGGGTGGTGACTGGAGGGGATGGATCCCTAGGGGTACAGCCCTGGGTGTTATATAAATGGTTCCTCCTCCCCCTGCTTTCTCTCTTGCTTCCAGCCTCCAGGATGTGAGGAGCACAGCCCATGTACTCTCCCTCTCTCTGCTTCCTGCTGCCATGCCCTGAGATCTGCGGTCCCCAGCCTCACATGGATTAAACCTGAAACCATAAGAAAACATATCTTCTTTCCTCTAAGTTACATGGTCAGTCTTTTAGATTTTAGCTTCAAGAATGCTGACCAGAAAAGGAACTGAAGTGAGCTAAAGCGACCAGTGCCCACCACATCTTAACCAAGGGAGTCCTTTCCTTTGCAAAACAAGTGAAGGTGCTGTGGACATCTAAACTCCAGCTTAAACCTAAAAGTAGAAATCATGGGCTTAGAAAGCCTCTAAATCATACATGCCAAAGTAACTGTGCCCCAGGAGCTCAACAAAATAAAACACAATTATGAATTTAGAAAAAGAAAGTCTCTGTCAATTTCATTGTCAGGATCAATCTTATTAAGAAATGAAAAATGTGTCCTTATAGTTACCAAGCTCATCAATCCAGACAGACTAAACATAACCAGTTTGTTCTCAAGAGCCATGGTTCCCCCATTTAAGGCATGTTTTATTATTATCCTGGGGTCACAAAGAAGATTAAACTCAGATATAAATGCAAAATCACACCATTCCTTGAAAGATTTAAAATTTAAGGAGGAAACATTCTTAGGTAAAGATGGGCATATACACAATGAAAAAACAAATGCTTTCCAAATTCCGAAGGGGTTACTGCCTGGAATTGGCCATCAGCTCCACACTGTGACTTCTTGTTCAATGACCTCATCATGCAAGAACCTGAGCCTAGAGATTTTGCAGTGAAGAAACAAAGAAGAAATCTGCAAGCCCCAGTATCATCAGGAACTGCTCCAATATCATTTAAAAAAGCACTAAGCAAGCCAAGTCTGGTGGTGCATGCCTATAATCTCAGTACTTGGGAGGCTGAGACAGGAGGATTACAGGTTCGAGGACAAGCTAAGCAAGTAGTGAGACTTTCATCAACCTACTGAGACCCTGTTTCAAAATTAAAAAGTAGCTGGGGGTATAGCTCAGAGGTAGAATGCCCCTGGGTTCAATCCTCAGTACTGAAAAAAAGAGGAGGAGGAGGAGGAGGAGGAGGAGGAGGAGGAGGAGGGGAGGAGGAGGGAGGAGAAAGGAAGGAAAGAAGGAAGGAAGGAAGGAAGGAAGGAAGGAAGGAAGGAAGGAAGGAAGGAAGAGCACTAAGCCAATAGATACACTAGTTAGCATATTTACTACAACATGATGAATTGTTAGCATTATAGCCAACACCTTTGGAAATGTCTTCCTGCACTTGCCTATCTCTGTTCTGCTGAGAATTATCCCTTCCACAACGGACCCCAAAACTATACTAAGACAGTGTGACTCTGCCACCCCGCCACAGCTATCAGGCCCAGGGCTAGGCACCTGGCCTAAGGTGGGTTGGTCAAGTCTCTCTCCAAAAAGTCTGGAATCCAGATTTCATGGCAACAGTTTTCTCAGCAAGCTACTTTTTCTGCTTCTACCTTCTTGAAATGGGTCCCTGTTACTCTTTTTTTTTTCCCCCGGTACTGAGGATTGAACCCAGGGGCATTCTATCTCCAAGGTACACCTCCAGTCCTATTTTTTATTCTTTATGTTGAAACAGGGTCTCACTAAGTTGCAGAGGACCTCACTAAGTAGCTGAGTCTGACCTCGAACCCAGATCCTCCAGTCTCAGCCTCCCAAGTACTGAGATTACAAGCATGCACCACCACGCCTGGCTGGGTCCCTGTTACTCTTAACTGAAGTAAATCTGACCAATTCAGGAGTTCATCAACAACAAATCCAAGGGTGTGTTCAAGGAATAAAAATCTAATAGGATCTTGTTTAGCAGAAGTATACTCAGATTGTTTTGCTGGAGAAGGCAGTAATCCTAATATCTAGCCTTTATAGCAGAGAAAATTGTCTTCATTATTCTAAGAGGAGTGAGTTAATACTACAAAGCAACTGTCTCCAAGAGTCTTATGAGCAATAGAAGTGATTAATCTAAACTGGGTATGGTGGCACACACCTGTAATCCCAGTACTTGGGAGTCTGAGACGAGGATTACAGGTTCACAGCCAGCCTCAGCAATTTTGTGAGACCCTCCACAACTTAGCAAGATTCTATTTCAAATTTTTTAAAAATAATAAAATAGGGCTGGGGGTGTGACTCAGAGAAAGAATGCCTCTGGGTTCACTCCCAGTACCACACACACACACACACACAAAAAAAATGATTCATCTAGAAAATTATGTGCATGATTAAATGCAAATTTTAGTCACATATATCTGAAGTATTCAAAATAAATACCAAGTCATTGGTATTTCCAAAGCCACAGTGATATGAGTAACTAATTGGACTTACCAAAACGTATTGTTTGGGAAAATTTTTATCATTATCATTTCTGGGTGCACTGTTATATTGCAATTGAGAAAACCTCACACCTACCTGTAATTCCAGTGTATTTCATATCAGATGAGAAAAAGCTAGTACAAATGGAGCATCAGTCCATCGTGTATGAATATTTCATTATAGCTAAGCTTTAATTTTACAGATCTGGGAAATAGGCTGGTCTTGATGGTCTGTATTTATCTGGCTGATAATGTAACCTGAAATTTATATCTATAAAAATGCTAAGTGTCTTTTTAGATCTCAATCTGCTTTGGGGTTTTGCTAGTCCTTTCTTTCCTGGACATTGGTATTGCAGCCAGGATAGACTCCATCAGGAACTTCATCCCACCTGTCACTCACATGAGCTCTCCAAGTGACAGCCACTCTGACCTCAATCAGTCCTAGGGGCCCCAGCTGAAAGTACAGGTCTCTTAGGTCAGCAAGAACTCATTCTTCCCCAAACTCCAAATGGCTCTTCCATATTAAGCCATTAGTAGGCCAAATGGAGGTTGTATTCCTAACATCCGTAAGTAGAGCACATGAGAAAATTAAGGACAAGGAATGGATATTGATTCTTCTTATTCTCTTTTGTAAAACATTCCTTAGGTTGCAAAGACCCAGGCAGAGACTGGCTTCTATTCTAAAGATCACCAAATATGCTCTTCACCCTAAAAGTTAATATCACACCATAAGTATCAGTTTAGTGCAGGGCTGTTACTGGCATACGCCTTTAAGAGCAAATTAGAAAGAAAGTGCATTTGTGCAAATTAGGAGAAGTGGCAGTGTAGGCAGGCTCTGCCTCCAGCTGCTGAGCTTGGCCAGCAGTTAGAGGCTGGTGTCCAGCTCCCACATCCCCCCTTCAGCCACTTTATGAAATGCACAAATAGGGAAGCCACAGACATGGCCTCCCCCTTGGTGGTCAAGAACCTATCTTTATATATGATTTCAGCTATGGACTTAAGAGAAGTGGTGTAATCGAAATGCACACTGCTACTAACTGTGAGCTTTAGAAATTAAAAACATTCTGAACTTTTGAGATTGTCAGTTTTAAAGTTCTTTTCCAATAGAAATGTGACGTTATATATAGAAAAGAATGAGCAAGGCACTATAAGTCAGTATTTCTCTTTTGTGGGGAAAGAGTATATATGCGTTACCATATTTCATAGATTCCCAAACTTATTGGCTTACCATCTCCTTTTCAGAAGAAAAAACTTAGTGCTCAAACCTGGGTGCTTCTACTGCCCCCTTATTTTTATTCAGTGCCCCCTAATTGCACCTGAGGCTACCATCCCCCTGGATTGGCCCAGCATCCCCACCCCCACCCCGAGGAGTGGAATTGCCTACTTTGGAAATGTATAGAGGTGTCCACCAAAGGCCCATGTGTGAAAGGCTTGGTCCCTAGCCTGGGTGGCTACTAGGAGATAGCAGAACCCTTAAGAGGTGGAACCTAGAAGGAGGTTGTAGGTCATTCATGTGCCCTTGAAGGGATGTGGGACCTCAGTCTCTTCTGCTCTCTCTTTACTTCCTAGCTGCCATGAGATAAGCAGCTTCCTCTGCCACTGCTCCTGCTATGATGTCAGGCCAAAAGCACCAGGGCTAAATGGCCATAGACTAAAACCTCCAAAACTGTAAGCCAAAAATAAACCTTTCCTACTTTAAGTTGATTGTCTTGGGTATTTTGTTACAGCAACAGAAAGCTGACTAACACACATATTTAGTAAAGTACATAAAGTATACTACTCCTAAATCTGTTCTTCAATGACTTTTTACATATGTATACTCAGTAACAGCTCATTGCAAGATATTGAGTACTGCCAACACCCCATCAGGTGTTTCTTCTTGAAACTTCCCAGGAGATCCCTCCTTCCCAAGGCGTTCACTTTCCGACTTCCACCACCTCCAATTCACATTAGTTGTCTTGAACTTGATATCACTGGAATCACACAGTCCAGATTCTTTTGTGTGTTCCTTCTGCCGCTCAGCACAATATTGGTGTTCTTCTTCCATGTTGTAGCATATATCCAGTCTGATCTTTTTTATTGCTGTAAAATTCCATCACCTGACTACATCACAATTTCTTAGTTTTCCTATTGATGGATATTTGGGCTGATTTGATACTATAATGAATACAAATTCAATGGTCTCAAAGTTTCATATTTTCATTCAATATTACTTTGTTAAGGAGCTTACAGCAATAAAATACTATTAAATAGGGAAATAGAGAATTAAAGTAAGGGTAAAATAATCATGCCTGGGCAAATAAGCATGATATGTAATCCGTCAGATCTTTATAGTTGCAATAATTGGGTTTCAAGTTAGATTCTGAGCTTCCTGAAAGCCAAAACAGGAAGAGAAATGTGGCAAATCAAGGTGTGAGGGATCAAGCCTAGGGGTATTCTACTTCTGAGATATACTCCCACACACATAGTTGGTTTTTGTTGTTTTTTTTTTTTTAATTTTGAAACAGGGTCTTGCTACATTACTGCATGCTGGCCTCAAAGCTGCAATCTTCCTGTCTCAGTCTCCCAAGTACTAGGATTACAGGTGTATGCCATGTTCAGGTATAATTTTTAGAATAAGGAAAAAATCAGTTATTCCAGAGAATCAAAACTGCTATTGACACTAAGTTCCATGGGAAGTCCTTCACATGAAGCTTCATGGTACCAGTTACTGAGAGATGAGATGTACAGTGCCCTCCAGGAAGATCTACAATAAATATAACAACAGATTTTTAGAATGTTAGTTCATATAGTGACCATAAGATTCAATTTTAACCCAGTAAATTATAAAACTATATCATGTCCAGGCGCAGTGGTGCACATCTGTAATCCTAGCAACTCAAGGGGCTGAGACAGGAGAGTCACAAATTCAAGGCCAGCCTGGGCAACTTTGAAACTCTGTCTCAAAATAAAATGAAAAGGACTGTGGATGTAGTTCAGTGTTTGTCTAGCATTTGCAAAGCCACCCTGGGGTCAATCCCCAGGACCAAAGGGGGAAAAAGGTGTCATCATCAGTGGCATTATGCATGGATGTGTATTTTTTTTTTTTTTTTTTTTTTTTTTGCGGTACTGGGGATTGAACTCAGGGGCATTCTACCTCCAAGCTATACCCCCAGCCCTACTTTTTATTCTTTATTTTGAAACAGGGTCTCACTAAGTTGCGGAGTGGGGATATGTATTTTTAATGAGGGAAAAGTATATGACATTATTGTATACTCTAAGTCAGGTGTAGGTATATGGTCCACTGACCAAATATGGCCCACCACCTGCTTTTTTAAATACAAATGGTCCCCAACCATGATGATTTGACTTAGTGATTTTTCTGCTTTATGATGGTGCAGAAACATACCATACAGTCATTCCATTCTTTACTTTCAGTACAATATTCAAAAAAACCACATGAAGTTTTCAACATTTTATTATAAAATGAGCTTTGTGTTAGGTGATTTTGCCCAACATAAGCTAATATCAAGTTCAAAGTAGGCTAGGCTGGCTCCTATGAACTCTCATGCTTCAAAGACCTGTCTGTTCTTCCAGAAGATAGGATGTACAACATCTCACTTCTGTGTGACCTCTGCTAGTGGCATTCTAGAATTGTTTTAGTTAAGTCATTTTAGATATAGCATTTATTATCACTGTTAGTTATTGAGTTATCAGTTTTTGAAGACGTAAATTTTGAGGAGGTGTGGGAAAAAGGAGTGCATCATGGTAAAATGCAAGGAAGCCCACCTTTGGCTAGCAGAAGTTTTAAGTGTGTTGTTAAAAATCTGTAATAGACATTTTAGGAAGGATTACTTGATAGAGAAATTTATGAGTTCATCAAGCATGTTAGTATAGATTTTATCCTTTATAAAATGAATTTAAAGAAACAAGTTACAGTTAGTTTGAGTGAAAGAGCCATGCCATTGTTCTGCATCTGGTTGTTGCTGTTTACATTCCTTTGTTGAGCCTACATCTTTATATGCTTTTTAGCAGATAAATGTTGAACAGTTCTACTTCATGGTCAAGACAGAATCAGAGGCTATCAATACGAGCAACTGACTTACCTGTTCTGTCTTTTTCCATGACTATGTGTACTGCCTCATCTTGATTTATAAGCAAAACCTGGAAAATCTACAAAATAAATGTTTTGTTGTTTATCTAGAAATAATACAGAAAATACTACTGTTATTTTTGGTGACAAAAATCAATTTTATATAGTTTATTTCAGTCTTAATAAAATGAGAATTTTGTTTTTTAAAAAAGTAGGCTAGGCTAAGCTATATTATTTGCTGGGTTAGGCATATTAAGTGCATTTTGGACTTAATGATATTTTCAACTTACCATGGTTTTTTTGGGGACATAAATCTCATCATAAGTCAAGAAACACCTGTAGCTTTATCAACACTTAGCTGTGCATGTTCATTTACATGTTGTCTGAAGCTGCTGCAGCAAAGTCCAATAATTACAACTAAGACCATCTGGCCCAGAACACCTAAAATACTCACTATCCAATCCTTTACAGAAAAGTATGCCAACTCCTCCCCTATAGTAACAATAGGATAGAATTCCAGATGTTTTCTTGATTGTTGTTTATACTTTATGTAGTCTCCACTCCGAAAGTAGAGGTAGGACCTTGACTTCTAGCCAATGGAATATAGTAAAAGAGAAAGAAACTTTCTGAAGTAATTAAGGTCCCAAATCGATATTTTTATTTAATCGAAAGAGTGATTATACTGTATGGGCCTGAGTTAATCAGGTGAAAGTCCTTAGAAGAGGGGCTAAGCTCTCTCTAACATAAGAGACTTCTTTCTCTCCCTAGATGGAGAGAGCTTTATGGCAGGGAACCCTGAATGGCTTCAGTCCTACAACCACAAGGAATGAATTCTGCCAGCAACCAGGTGAGCTGAAAAGAGGATGCCATGCCCCAGACGAGACTGCAGCTCCGATCAGACTGCAGCTTTCTGAGACTCTCGAACAGAAAACCCACTAAAGCATCCTGGGCTCCTAGCCCACTAAAACTGAGACATGCTAAATATGTGTTCTAACCCACCAAGTCAGCATACAGTCACATACCATGTAACAGTGTCTTGGTCACTGACATACTGCAAATGTGGCAGTGGTCCCTTAAGACTGTATTGTATGTTGATATCATAGCCATCTGAGTTTCTCCAAGTACACTCAATGTTCACAACAGCAAATCACCTAGCAACATATTTCTCAGACAGTATCCCCATCCTTAAGCAACGCAACTGTAATGTGTTATACAGAAGAAAACTAATAGAGCCAGGTATGGTGGCCCATGCCTGTAATCCCAGTACTTGAGAGGCTGAGACAGGAGGATCGCAGGGTGTGGCCAGCCTCAGTAACTTAGTGAGGCTCTCTGTAACTCAGTGAGATCTTGTTTTAAAATAAAGTAGGTCTGGGGTTTAGCTCAAAGGCAGAACACCCCTGGGTTCAATTCCTAGTAGCAGAGAGAGAGAGAGAGAGAGAGAGAGAGAGAGAGAGAGAGAGAGAGAAGAAAAAGAAAGAAGAAAGAGCCAGGCATGGTGGCACACACTTGTAATCCTAGTACTTGGAGGCTGAGACAGGAGGATTGCAGGTTCGCAGCCAGCTTCAGCTACTTAGTGAGGCCCTCTGTAACTTAGTGAGACCCTGTTTCAAAATAAAATAGGGCTGGGGGTGTAGCTTGGAAGTAGAATGGCCCCTACATTCAAATACCAGTACTGCAAAAAGAGAGAGAGAGAGAGAGAGAGAGAGAGAGAGAGAGAGAGAGAGAGAGAGAGAGAGAAAAGAAAGAAGGAAGGAAGGAAGGCGAAAGGAAGGAAGGAAGGAAGGAAGGAAGGAAGGAAGGAAGGAAGGAAGGAAGGAAGGAAGGAAGGGAAAAATAAAGATAGTACAAGCCTAGTGTGGTGGCAAACACCTCCAATCCCAGTACTTGAGAGGCTGAGACAGGAGGATCTCAGGTTCGCAGCCAGCCTCAGCAACTTAGCAAGACCCTGTTTCCAAATAAAAAAAATAAAATAGGAATAGAGCTAGGGGTGTAGGTTAGAGGTAGAATGCCCCTGAGTCCAATCCCCAGTACCACATTTAAAAAAAAAAAAAAAAACTAGTACAGTTACCTAGTCTACTCAATTTTTACAATGGGTTAAACATGAGAAACTACCGCAGTTGTTAAAATGAGTTCTTGCCTTTCAGAAGTGCACACTGTATTATCCAAGGTTAAAGTGATATGACACCTGGGGTTTACTTCAAAATTCTTTGGAGGGGAGCCAAGTATGGTTGTACATGCCTGTAATCCTAGTATTTAGGAGACTGAGATAGGCAGATCGCAGGTTCTAAACCAACCTCAGCAACGTAGTGAGACCCTGTTTCCCCCACACCACGGGGCCATCCTCTCTGAGTCCGTTGTTTTAAGTCTTGATGAATATGGCTAATGTATACGTCCGCACAGCAATAGCACAAAACTAGAAATGTAAGGGCATCCAATGAATGTGGAAAGGAAGGAGTGAGGGAGGAAGGAAAGAGGAAATCCAAAAGTTCGATAAAGAAACTAAAAGGCATTTGGTCTCATTCGTCGTCAGGAAAACACAAATCAAAATCACTGCCTACCTATCAGAATAGCTAAAATTAAAAGAATTGGCTAGTCCAAGTGTGGCACAGCTAGCATATAACTGGAATTTGTGCACATCACTTATAGGAGTGTAAGCATGGTGTATTACATGGTACAACCAATTTGGAGAACTGTTTAGAAATCTGCACTAAAAGCTGGGCACAAAGTCAGGTGCAGTGGCACATGCCTGTAATCCCAGTACTTGAGAGGTTGAGACAGGAGGATTAGAGGTTCAAGGCCAGCCTCAGCAATTTAATGAGGCTCTCAGCAACACAGTGAAATCTTGTTTCAAAATAAAAAGTTAAATAGGGCTGGGGGTGTAGCTCAGAGGTAGAATGCCTCTGCCCTATTCAATCTCTACGTCAAAAACAAAAAAAGAAATATTTACTTTAAAAAGCACAATATATAAAACAAAATTGAGCCTAAGTCTATCTGACTTACTTGAGTAAGTCAGAGATTCTACTATAGGGTATATATATCAAACAGAAATACATATATATATCCACCAAAAATGGTATGCTAAAATATTCATAGCAGTGCTATTTTTAGCAAAGCTAGAAATTTCCAAAATATCCATCAATAGTAGATGGTTAAGTACATTCATATAATGGAATACAATGCAAAAATGTGATCAAAACTCCGAGTAGGAGACAACATGAATGAATCTCATTTTTAAAAAAAAAATGTTGAGTGAACAAAGCCAATCATAAAAACAGTCAATTTCAGTTTCTCTACGGTTTTATGTGTGTGTGTGTGTGTGTGTGTGTGTGTGTGTGTGTGTGTGTGTGTGTATGGGGGTGGAATTGGGGATTGAGCCCAGGGACATTCTACCTCCAGCCCAATTATTTTTTATTTTGATTTTGAAACAGGGTCTCAGTAGGTTGATGAGAGTCTCACTACTTGCTGAAGCTGTCTTCAAACCTGTAATCCTCCTGTCTTAGCCTCCCAAGTACTAAGATTACAGGTATGCACCACTGGTACAGGTCCTTACTCACCATGCCTGACTCTGCAGTTTTAAAATGGGGTAAACTAAGCACACATGGTGGTACACACCTGTAATCCCAGCCCTTGGGAGGCTATGACAGGAGGATTGCAGATTTGGGGACAGCCTCAGCAAGTAGTCAAATTCTCATCAACCTAATGAGACCCTGTTTCAAAATAAAAAAACTAAAAATAGGGCTGGGAGTGTAGCTCAGAGGTAGATTGTCACTGGGTTCAATCCCTAGTATCACAGATAGATGATAGATAGATTGATAGAGATAGATAGATGATAGATAGATAGATAGATAGATAGATAGATAGATGATATAGATAGATAGATAGATGATATAGATAGATAGATGATTAGATAGATAGATTATATAGATAGATAGATAGATGATATAGATAGATAGATAGATAGATGATATAGATAGATAGATAGATGATATAGATAGATGATTAGATAGATGATTAGATAGATAGATGATTAGATAGATAGATAGATAGATAGATAGATAGATAGATAGATAGATAGATAGACAGACAGATAAACTAATTCATGGTGTGAACAGTCAGGACTGAGTATAAGTAGAAAGTGGCATGATGGGTTGGTCATGAGGGGCACTGGTATAGGTCCTTACCTCTCTCTGACTAGTAATTCAACATAAGAATTCATGTTGTGATCATTTACTTGCTGCATACCCGTAATTTGTACACTTGGCTAAACATATACTATGCTCAGTCCTCTATACCCACATATCCATGGATTCCACCAATGGTAAATCAAAAATGTTACATTCTTGCTGGCATATACTATGTAGTTAGGCCTCAAAGAGTCCCATCTCTACTGAACATGAACAGACTTGGCTTTGTCATTATTCTCTAAAAGACACAGCATAACAACTATTTATATAGTGTTTACATTGTAAATACTATTATTATAAACAATATAGAGATTATTTACAATATATAGGGGGAGAGCCAGGGGTGGTGGTTCATAACTGTAATTCCAGCAGCATGGGAGACTAAAACAGAAGAATCACAAGTTCAAGACCAGCCTGAGCCACTTAGGGAAACTCTGTCTCAAAATCAAAAAGTCTGGGGGTATAGCTCAGTAGTAGAGTATCCCTGGGTTCAGTCCTCAGTTCCAATAAGTAAATAAAGTACATGGGAGGATGTGCACAAATAAATGCAAACACACACTTTTATAAGGGACTTCAGTATCTGGATTTTTTTTATCCATAGGAATTACTGAAACCAATCCCCTGTAGATAGCAAAGGATGACTACATATATACTATACATTACACACACACACACACACACAGAAAGCAGAAGAAGCTGCTGCTTTGGCAGACTTCTAATAATCCCAAGACTCTTCCAAGACATCAGTTCTTCTTCATAGCTATAAAAAAAAAGATATAAGTAAATACCATAGACATTATAGCAGATCATTCATAATATCAAGAAGGAGAAAAGGCATTAACATTATTGGGCACCAAATACATTACCAGGGATATGCTCTATACCCTATATATGTCATCTTCAGTGATTCTCTCAATGACTCCTCACAATAGGCATTACTATTAATCCTATTTTATAAAGGAGGAACTAGCAGAGAATTTAAGGAGTTTGCCCAGTGTTGCAAAGCACCTAAATAGCAGGATATATATTCAAATCCGGAGTTGTTTTGCTCCAAAACCCAGAGTTGTTCCACCACACCCCACAGAATTCTTTACATGGCCTGGGCTATTAGAATCTTTGAGTTTTACCTATAAAACAAACTCATTAAACTTGTGCCCTCAGAAATATCTCATATTTAACAAAGTAGCCCAAGGTGATTTCTTAGCAATATTATTACATAATGCTCTGTTGCCATTCACAACCCAGAAAATGTTCCACAGCCTTTACTCCTAATAAGAAGAAGAAGAAAAAATAAAAGATGAGGGTCCAGATTCCCTGAATCCCAAATAACATTTAATTGCCCCTGATAGCCAGAATATAGCCACCCAGCCCTGAGAAGACTGCAAGGGAGAGCTACCAAGACTATGTTACTCCTTTAAAACTTTTTTATTGTAGCTGTTTTATTATTCATATACTTTTAATAGCACCTAAATGATTGTTTTATAGGCCTACTACATCTTAAGTTAATGCCAAAGACATTACAAGTAGCTCCCTTCTAAATTTTTAACCAGAATAAAAGTTTACAGAAAGAACACATGCTTCTGAGATGGTACAAACTTGTATCCAAACAGAAATTGAGACCATTTTACAAGGTGGCTTACGGATTTTATTTGTGCTCATCTGTATTTGATGCCCATTACAGCTACAAAAACTAAAGCCTTGGTAACTTTCTATAGCCAAATATGTGATGTTCTCTAACGGCCATTTTCAAGAAGTATTACAAAAGAAGATGAAAAAATAAAACATTCCTTTTTATCCTTTTATTCAACAAGAAAATCAAATGGGAGCAGTTGGGGAGGTGAGACACTAAATTTGAAGACACTGTGAATCTCAACATTAAGTGATCGCTGAAGAAATCTACTTAAACTACCAAAGTTGATGTACTTAGTTTAGAAAAGGTTAATGGCTGTCTTCTATGGCAGGGAAATGAGCTTTGTTAAATGTTCAATAATGCTAACACATTAATAATTGACCCATAAACCTTTCCCAATGTCCCATTAAACATACTCTATCATATACACAATGATGAATTTATAAGCTTCTGCTTATACATATAGGCACTATTAGCAGAATGTCTCCCAAATCCAGATGGTCAGGTTCCTGAAAAATCTCCCCAGTAAGAGAATTCCCAGCTGTAAAATAGTAAAACATTTTGAGAGGAGCAGGATTGAAGGAATAAGGTCCTGGGTGAGTCTTTAGTAGTGTGTGTTGGGGAGGGGGGTGTACGCACACTACTAGGGATTGAACCAGGGGCATTCTACCTCTGAGGTTCACGACCCCAGCCCTATTTTTATAACTTATTTGGAAACAGGATCTCGCTGAGTTGATGAGAGCCTCACTAAGTTGCTGAGGCTAGATTTGAACCTGCCATCCTCCTGTTTAAGCCTTCCAAATAATGGGATTACAGGCGAGTGCCACCACTCTCGGCTTTAGTAGATATTTTTAAATTGACTAACATACAGCGATTAGTCAACCAGCACACTATAGTCAATAGCAACATTTTTACACATCTTAAGTGAGTAAAAATGGCATCTGGACAATTAATCTCCATTCTCCATCTCTCAACTCCATTGATATTTATTCAGACCTCCTTCCTTCAGGTTTCAAGAGACAGCTTTTCCTGTCTTGAGTTTTCCAAACAAGGGCATTTTTACCATTTTTATTTTATAACCCAGAACCATGGCCATCTCCCTACCCTGAAAGGCCATCTGCCTTGGTTTCAGGAATACCAGAATTTGTTAATAGAAAACTCTTTAGATAACCTGAATTGATTCATGCATACCAGCTGAGTAGCTCATTCTATATTCCTTCCAAGTCTCAGCATCATGGCCCTGATATTAGTCAACATGCTTAGCCCCCTACTGCTTCTCCAGCATACCACAGAGTCAACCTCAGGAATTCAGCTTTTCTTTCCTTCTTTTCCTGCTGCCCCACTGCAAAAACTCTAGCTCACCTACAATGATGGTTAGTTTTATGTGTCAACTTGACTAGGCCATAGTACCCATTATTCAAGTAAACACTAACAGAGGTGTTGCTGTGATTTGATTATTTGGTAGATGTGTTTAACATCTGCAATCAGTTGACTTTAAGTAAAGGAGGTTATTTTTGATGACTTGGGTGGGCCATATCCAATTGGTTGAAGGCCTCAAGAGCAAAAACTACAGCTTCCTAACAGAAAAAGAAATTTTGCCTTAACATCACAGAAGTAGTCTTATCTGCAGGGGGTGCATTCCAAGACACTTAGTGGATACCTGAAATCAGAAACAATGCCAAACTCTAGCTATACTGTTTTTCCCTATGCACACATACCTATAATAAAGTTTAATGTATAAGTTAGGCATAGTAAGAAATTACCAACAGTAACTATAACAGAAAAATTATA
Organism: Graphiurus murinus; assembly: GCA_004027655.1. NCBI lineage: Eukaryota > Metazoa > Chordata > Mammalia > Rodentia > Gliridae > Graphiurus > Graphiurus murinus. Next base: position 1,609 of record PVLC010000934.1, on the reverse strand, counting down.
ACAATATACTATAATCAAAATAGAAAAATTATAACAATATATACTTCAAGGAAAGTTTGTGAACCTGGTCTCTCCCTCTCAAAATACTTTCCTGTACTTGCTATAGTTTGCATCTGGAGTGTCCTTCAAGCTGAGTATCAAAGGCAGGGTCTTCAGCTTGGCACTACTAGAAGGTGGTGGAACCTTTACGGGGTGGGTTCTAGTGGAAGATCTTCTGATGATTGGGAGCATGGCCACCAAAGGAATAAGAGGACCCAGCCTCTCCTTTCACTTCCAGCCACAGGGGAGCAGGTGGCTCCACAATGCACTCCCTGCCGCAATGCGCTGCCTCACCACAGACCCAAAGTCACTGCAGCAGAACCCTCCAAAACCAAGAGCCAAAATAACCTTGTCTCTTTCTAAGTTGATTATCTCACCAAGGCATGGCAGTGCAGGCCTGTAATCCCAGTACTTGGGAGTCTGAGACAGGAGGATCACAGGTTGAAGGCCAGCCTCAGCAACTTAATGAGACCCTCAGCAATTTAGCAAGACCTTATCTCAAAATTAAAAAATGAAATTAAAAAGGCTAAGGGTGTATCTCAGAGGTAGAATGCCCCTGTGTTCAATCCCTACTTCCACAAAAATTAATTGATTATTAAGTTTTAAAAAAGGCTGGGAGCCGGGCATGGTGGGGCATGCTTGTAATCCCAGCATTTGGGAGGCTGAGACTGGAGGTATCCTGATTTACGGCCAGCCTCAGCTGCTTAGTGAGGCCTTCTACAACTTAGTGACACCCTGTTTCAAAATAAAGAATAAAAAATAGGGCTGGGGTGTAGCTCGGAGGTAGAATGCCCCTAGGTTCCCCAGTGCCACAAAAAAGGGGGGGGGGGGGGGGTGTAGCTCAGAAGTAGAATGCCCCTGGATTCAAACTCCAGAACCAAAAATAAATAAGTTGATTTTCTCAGAATGTTGCCATAAGAGCCGGGCGTGGAGCCAGGCGTGGTGGCACACACTTGTAATCCCAGCATTCAGGAGGCTGAGACCGGAGAATCCGGGTTCGCGGCCAGCCTCAGCTACCTAGTGAGGCCCTCCGCAACTTAATGAGACTCAGTTTCAAAATAAAGAATAAAAAATAGGACTGGGGGTATAGCTTGGAGGTAGAATGCCCCTGAGTTCAATCCCCAGTACCGCAAAAAAATAAAAAATTAAAAAATTAAAAATAAAAAGAGCCGGGAGTGGTGGCACACGCTTGTAATCCCAGCATTCGGGAGGCTGAGACCAGAGAATCCGGGTTCGCGGCCAGCCTCAGCTACCTAGTGAGGCCCTCCGCAACTTAATGAGACTCGGTTTCAAAATAAAGAATAAAAAATAGGACTGGGGGTATAGCTTGGAGGTAGAATGCCCCTGAGTTCATTCCCCAGTACCGCAAAAAAATAAAAATAAATTAATTAATTAAAAAAAAGAGCCGGGCCGGGCGTGGTGGCGCACGCTTGTAATCCCAGCATTCGGGAGGCTGAGACCGGAGGATCCAGGTTCGTGGCCAGCCTCAGCTACCTAGTGAGGCACTCCACAACTTAGTGAGACCCGGTTTCAAAATAAAGAATAAAAAATAGGGCTGGGGGTGTAGCTC
>PVLC010000933.1:57140-167410 GCA_004027655.1 Graphiurus murinus | reverse complement strand
TTTTTTTTTTTTTGCGGTACTGGGGATTGAACTCAGGGGCATTCTACCTCCGAGCTACACCCCCAGCCCTATTTTTTATTCTTTATTTTGAAACCGAGTCTCACTAAGTTGCGGAGTGCCTCACTGAGTAGCTGAGGCTGGCCTCGAACCCGGATCCTCTGGTCTCAGCCTCCCGAATGCTGGGATTACAAGCGTGCGCTACCACGCCCGGCTGTATCTTGATTTTTATCAAAAAGTAAGAAAGGGGCTAGGGGTGTTGCTCATGAAAGAACACTTTCCTACTACCCATGTGCAAGTAAAATTCTATGAATTACATCTTTGCGTGGAATAGGTATCAGTGTCTTCTGAACCCTACGGTACTAACTGAGAAAAATTAGAAGTTGAGAAACTCTCTTTGAACATCATTACGGAAAGCAGAAGGAAAATCTAGAAATGTGTTCTTTGAATGTATTCATTTTCCAGTTAAGGAAAGTATATCATATATAACTTAGTAACAAAGTTTATGTAGTAGTTTAGGTTTCATTTGACCAAATGGTGTCGTTATTATATGAAGCAATAAACATTATTACAGAAATAGATTATGATTGTTGGTTCATTTAATATCACATGAATACTTGAAAATAATATTTAGATTGACGTTGTTATCTCATTACTTGATGAGTGCAAATCTGAGGTTCATAGGAGATATCTGAGAGAAGGATAATGTCATATCCTACAGTTCCTAATATTTAAAGTTGATAAAAATGTCTGGTATACTATATGCTATTTTAAAATTTAAAACTTAAACTATACTGTACATAATTTAACGTCTTACACCAATATTTATAATTACTTTAAATAATTTATAAGATTCTCATCTATATGTCCTGGCCAGAAGGAAAAGTCCAAAGATATCATTATGTATATAATAAATCATATAGCAACATACATATATTCATATATACATGCCACATACTCATTTTAACTTTATATTCAAATTTACAAATTTGATACATTAAAATAACTATATATCTCTTTATATCATTGTACATTTATATATCAATATTTCTCTCTGTACATTCTTCTATTTCCTTAGTCTCAAGATACTAATTTAAAAATATATGTATATACACATAAGTATATCTAGTTTCTGTAAGAAGAATATCTCATAAAAGAATACAAAGAAGATTGTTTTCTCCTCCTAATGTTAAAAATAATCAGTAAAAGTATTAGACAAGCTCTTGGAAAGATTTGGAAGGCTTTAATATATTAGCTCTGGGAAGTTTACAATGCATTAATTTGTTCTGAGCATCCCTTGACAGTATCTGCTAATTTTCCTTTTGTCTCACAAATACATTTTAGTCTTAACCAAAAGTGAGCCAAATAACCAGACCATATGCCATTGAATTATATTCTGTGACAAATGGACTTTGTTTCTTTATAAAGGATTTGAACTTCAAATTACTCCCAACAATTTTAAAGCAAATGTCTTTGCTCCTGTCAACCATTGGAACCAGCCAAGATGTCCATCAACAGATGAATGGATTACAAAACTATGGGATATGTACACAATGGAATTTTACTCAGCCATAAAGAAGAACAAAATAATGTCATTTGCAGGGAAATGGATGGAACTGAAAACATTATGTTAAATGAGATTAGTCAGTCACAAAAAGTAAAAAATTGTATCCTCTCCCTAATATTCAGAAGCTAGGGAGAATGTGGGACACAAGAGGGACCCTAGATGAAGGAGACACCTTAGATGAGCAAAGAAGGTGACTTAACTGAAGGTGATGGGGGGAACATCCTGATACACATGATGTACTTTCACAATCATATCAAAGTCAATCACTAAACTGAACTTGAGAAGGAGGGAAGGTGAGGGAGTGGGGCGGGAATTGGGGAAGGGTTAAATGAGAAATGTGTGCATGTATGCCTTTACCAGCTTGTACCTAACAAAGATGTATGATTACAGTGCACCAATACAAAAAACAATTGCGTAATTTAAACTTCTCATCTGCATTTCTAATTCTGATACAGAAAAATCTGCATTAAACAAAGACTTTTTTTTAAATTTTTCTTTCAGGAAAGACAAATATAAGCATATGGCTAAATGAAGGACAGCATTTTCATTTCACACTTCAAAGTGCCTTCTAATGATTTTTAAAACTGTTTTAAATGGCTAAAATTTACTTTAAAACACATTTTCATGTTATTATAAAGTTTTACATGACATTTACATATAATTTTAAAAGAATTAAGTTGAAATAATTCATAGCATCATGTTATTAGATATTAAGATAGCATATATAAGATAGCATATACATATAATATATATGTACATATATATATATAAAATTGTATATCCCAAACACATTTTGAAGTCTTATTTATATATGTGACAAGATGAATATATTCATCCAATGCTTTCTTAACTCAAACAATGAAATGGTTTTTATTATTCTTAGCTCTGTGGTGATGGACTTAATGTAAAAGGTCCCACTTTATTTTGATAAAGCAATTGAATGTAATATATGTGTCAGGAGCACAGAATAACTAGTGATTTAGGCAAGTCCTAAGTTCATAGCAATATACTGACATTAAGAGTGTCAGATTCTGTCATGTTAGACTTTTTCAATATTAAAATACTTTTAAGAGATTGAATAGAATGTTAGTGAATCATATTATCACCCATAGAAAGATTTATTGTTCTAGGTAAAAATTGAGGTCAGTTGATAAAATACCTGGGCATACAGCCATACAGTAGCTGACCCATGGATAACTATAAAGTTTCATTCCTTAACACGTCAATTTCATACCTCTCAGAAACAAAAAATACTGAGACTAAAAATCAGATGTTGCCTTTGTAGTTTCAAAATATCTTTAGCTGTAAGCCATACTTTCCGTAAAGCTGTATGGTTGGTGATAGGTATACTATAAAAGTATTTACCAGAAATAATTACAGATGCAAAATTTTTACTTTAACAAAATGAATCTCTCCCTCTTGAAATTTGGAAGCATTTCTTAAAACTTATGTTAGTTGTAAAAACAATAAATAAAATTTTTATGAACCAAGTGTAAGATAGGCATATATATTTTCTGAATGTTTTCTCATGTAGATCTTCATTTTATTAGTATATGTAAAGAAATTCTTCTCATTTTAATAACCCAAAAGCTATTCTTCCAAAGAAATAAATTTGAAAGCCTTCTTCTCTATGTATAGTAACTATTTGAGAGAAGAATAGACAAGAATATAAAAGATAAAGCAGAGTTAAGAAATGGGTTAGGACACATGTAGAAGATACATCGATATAAATTCTTTATGTAATAAGTCACTCAATTTGAATTACTGATTAGTTATTTGAAATTTTTATAGAATGCATGTTATCAAATACATATATCAATACATAATTATGCATCAAATGCATAATTTAGCCATATTCTGAACTTTAAAACACAATGATAAGTGATAAGTATTTCTCTATATACAAAATCTATATATAAATTTTCTAGCCCTATGAGGTTCAGTAAAGTCAGAGATGAACATTTAATTCTGACTGTGAAGCCTGGAAATAATAATTGAGCAATTCTTTATAGCAACAGTAGATATTTTCTGTGCAGAGGGAGTGTCTTATTCAGCATTCTCTCTGACATAATCCAAAGAACTGACCATATAATTTAGGAAGCAAGATTTATTTCATCACAGTTTCCTTGGAGATTTGGGGGTTCAGTCAATGTAAAGCTGGGGAACATAGATCTCAGGGCATGGCCAAGGGAAGTGGAGAGGGGAGTGCAAAGCTTCTCTCCTCACATCATATAGCAAGAAAGAGCAGGAGAGGAGGAAGAACCATATATAACCACCAAGGCCAAACTCCCAGAACCCTCTGCCTCCAGCCATACCCTACCAGCCCAGGCCACCACCCAGATAAACCCATTATATTGGATTTATCCACTGCTGAGCTTACAACCAAGCCCCATTTCCAACACTGCTACCTTATTTCTGTGAGGGGCAAAGGGGCATTCCGAATCCAAACCATTACAGGGAATAAGAAATTTAAAGAGCTGTAATGAAAATCTATGCTGTGATTCAGAAGTCATGTCAGCATAGGTTGTGGGAACTGGAAAGAGGTTGGAAAATTTGACAAAGACCAAATGATGACAAGTTTTACATTACATATGCAGGGTTTAGGACTTAATTTTTTTTCAAACTTATAAAAAGTAAGACAGTCTGCTTTCTGGGTTTTGTCAGCTGCATTTCAATTTTTGTTACTTTATTCACTTTTTCATTGTTGTTCTCTTCTGTCAAGAAGCTGTTTTTTACAGCAGTTTTGATTCAAGTCTTACAGCACTTGAGATGAGGTGTTTCTCTCAGTCACCATCTTGGTCTAATTTTTTAAATAATAGATTAATCTTTTTTATCCCTATGTATTATAATAAATTATTAGACTACAAAGCATTTCACTAGAGTCTATCCTTAGTATCAGTGAAAGAATTACTCAATTGAGAGTTTTCCCCTATAGATATTTTGGTTAGAGAAAACGCAAAGGAAGTTATGTTATTGTTGTTGTTTCTAACAAAGCTGGCCGTGAAAAATGCTAAAGTCCAGAACTACACTCTTTGAGCCTGCTTAGCTACCTGGACCTCTCATCAAATTTAATCAAATGTTCTTTACATTGCTACCATATCTTATGCACTTTGATGTTCTAGAGGGAAAGGACCAAAGAGAAATAGAGCAACAACAAAAAAGACTTACAGCTCCAAAAGATGCTGAGCTATTTCTTCTTCAAAGTAACAAGGGATCACTCAGCATCAAATGAAGATTTAATGCCCTAGCACCTTGATTAAAGCATGTAATGTAACTAGAAGTTTGTAGAATGATGCTTGATAGAGAAGCAAAGCCACTCACTGGAGAAGTTCTGATCCTAATATTTGGAGGACTAGGAAGTGATGGTTCCGTTTTCTACTGGTCCAAGTAAGGTCAGAAGAACTGGAAAGTGTTTTTTTTTTTGTTTTTTTTTTTTCTTCTTATGTGAAAGCTTCTTTGCTACTAGAGATGTCAAAAAAGAACTGGAGGCAGGGATAGCAAAAGACAAGAGTCATTTTTGTCATATCAGGGAAACTTTTTTTTTCAGCATAGATTATCTACATAGTGTGCAAGGCATAACATTGCAGAACACCAATCTGCTGAATTCTCTGGACATTCTTTGACATATCTTTCTGGTGGTGTAAGAGATCTGACCTCTTCATTCAAATTTGTCAGTAGACTTTGTTAAATTTTTTCCTAATCCTTATTCCAGTCTACCTGCACTTGAGACAAATAGACTAGTGTAGGAAAACCTACCATTGCTTTCTTCTGGCTCTTTTTCTGAAGTCTCAGAAAAGAGCAAAGTGATTTCAGGTTACAATTTGCTTTCCCTGTGAAAAACATGTAGGTGAGCAGGAGAGCTTGGGTTTCAGTAACATGACTAACTATCTGTGGTGATTTTGTTGGGTCAGTGCATGTTCTTAACATAAAATTTAACAAGCAATTGAGTTGCTTATGTTGTTTTTTTTGTGTCTTTTTATGCCACACCACATGAAGAGAAAAGGTAACACAAGCTATTGAATTGCAGCTCACTCAATGAATGAAAACATATATAATGTAAAACACAGAATAGTAGAAGCAGGTGTGTTGTGAAGTTTGGCTTCTTTTTTGAACATGAAGAACATTTCAGCTTTAAGCAAAATCTTTTTCAGGTGACAGTTCCACTAAAATTCCGTATATGGAAGTGTTTTTATTTATCAAGTATAATAATTGAACATTGTTGGGAAAAGTGGAAATCAAATAATAAGTATATAGAGAAAAATTAATTTATAACCCCATATCCATTGATAAATTTTATATTTTTCTTATTTTTTTCTTAGTATTTTACACTGATGATAGCAGTAGGCATTTAAGTTACAACTCTGCTTTTTTTTTACTTCTCTGCTAATTAAAAATTTTTGTTGTTGGTGTTGAAAACTTTCTTCTACTCCTGAGGTGAGATTATATTTTTATAATTAAATAAAATTATTATCATGTTTGCATAATCCTTGCTATGTCCACATACACAGAATAAATAGAGAGAATATCTATTTTGTTGGCAAAGGCAACAGAGTGACAAGGTAAAAATTGTGGCATAGAGGCTTCAATATATATTTCTAAGAGTAAGAAAACATTGAGATATTATAAAATCAGATAACAGCTACCATGTAGTTCAAATTAGTTATAATTCAGCATCTATTAAAATTTTGTGGTAATGCTTTTTTCTCAATCACTCCTCAAGAAGAAGTTGGTTCCCAATCAAAGACATACTCATGTTTATAGCAGCACAATTCACAATAGCCAGATTATGGAACCAATCAAACTAAATGGCTCAACAGATGAATGGATAAAAGACTTTTTCTTAGCCATAAAGAAGAGCAAAATAATGGTATTTGTAGAAAAGTGGATGGAACTTGAGAACATTTTTCTAAGTGAGATCAGGAAGTATTAGAAAATCAAAGGTCATATGTTTCCTCTCATATGTGGAAGTAGAAAGAAAATATGAAAGAAAAGCAACTTTAGATAAAAGAGGAAAGAGGCTAGTAAACGAGAGGGATGGGAGGAGGAGAAAAGGAGTGGGAAAAGACAGCTTGAGGAATGAAGCAGATAAAATAATATTATGTTCCTATGTGAAAGTATCACTACCAATCTCACTCAGGGAAGGAGGAAGGAGTGTGGTGGTATCCAGAGGGAAACACACCAAGTGCAGTGTGCATGTATTAATGTATTACTTTGAATCTTATTATGTTGGATAATTACAGTGCATCAATAAAGTAGTAAGGGAGCCTGCTATGGTGGCACATGCTTGTAATTCCAGTACTTTGGGGGCTGAGACAGGGAGTTCAAAGCCAGCCTTAGTAACTTAGTGAGGCCCTCAGCAATTTAGTGAGGCCCTATTTCAAAATTAAAATAAATAAAAGGGATTGTCACTTGGAGGTAGAATGTCCCCAGTTTAATCCTGAATACCAGAAAAAGGAAAAAAAGTATACAAAAGGGATTTTATTGTACTTTTTGAAGTTACAATTATGATTCAAATTGAAATATTCTGTAAGAGACTCAGGCAGCAGTGATTTTTATAGTTCTCCAGGTGATTTTAATGTGCAACCAGTATTGAGAAATACTTGGTTAGAATCAGAGCAGCTAGTGATGTCGAAAAAAATGTCACCCAGAAAACATACCAAATCTAAAACTCGAGAATTTTACAATAATGACCCACTAATTTGTAAGTGAAGTGGTGTGCTAAGGATTTTGCCTAAGTCACCATGTCAGTGGCAAAGCCTGGATTAGAGTTCTTTTTTACCCATGGCTGCCAGAATGTGAGACCACGCAAATGCTACATCCTACAGGTACTTACTTCTATTTAATGGAAGATGTAGTTTCCAATTTCAGATTGTGGGATATGAATTAATTTATAAAAATATATCCATTTATTAATTTTTGTTTTTAATATTCTAAGTGGATTAGCTCTATTTTCTAAAATCACATTTATCCTTTTTTTAAAAATTTCAAATATATAATTTATTTTAGGCAGTTCATCTGCAAAGTGAAACTCATGCCCAATACTTTATTTACTGGAAGAGAAATACATTCTGTAGACAGAGGGCCTGCAGTGCAAACACATGAAGTATTTTTGTCCTGCTTTTCTTTTTATTTTCTCTCCCTGTGTTCCTTTCTCTTTCATGCTTCCATAGACTTTGGCATATACCTGGATTGCAAAATGACAATCCTTTAGACATTTTGTACCAGTTGAGCAGGGGTGTGAAATTTGGGAAACAATAAGTCCTTTAAGCACAGATTGATTTAATAATAATGTAGGATTTAAAATTAATGGAATACAAGAAGACTATAATGCTATTTTATTGTTTTAATCACATTTACTGAATTTCTGTCCTATGCAAGATATAAATTGCTTCTGAGATGACATCCTAATAAAAATAGCATTTTGTTACTCACTATGCCTAGCTTGGATTTTGCATATATCACCGACAGTTATTATTTCTAGAATATTTATAAAACAATATAACCACTTTAATGAACCACTACCCCCTGGAATCACCATAATGCATACTCACCAAATGATAATTGTATTGATCCAAAGCCCCAGGTGACTTGGTTTTTCTAGTAGCAATGATTGTTTGTACTATGATATTTTTCTGTATTAAACCAGATTTTCTTTTGGAAAGCCAGAGAGGAAATATTTTTAGCAGTAGGTCTATTAGTCTATGTGGGACTTGAATCCTGACTTTGGCTTCATTATCACTGTCAAGCTGAGCTGACCAGTAGAAACCAAAAATTAAAATCACATGTGTACTCTGAAACACTGGAAGCAGTGAAAAGTATAAAATATTAGAATCTTTAAAGATATTTATATAACTAAGAAACTCTATTTAAAAATTAGAACATTTCAATAAAGAAATGTAGTTAACAGATATGAAGTGCATTTATATTTTTTCTTTTTAATTTTGTGCTTTACACACACATATGTGTATGAGTATTTGTGAGTGTGTATATATTTCTTCCATTTGGAGGGGAAATTGAAATTGGCTTGCATATTCCTTCACTACCCTTTTCCCTTCCAATTGCTAGTTACTAGACCTTTTTGTTTTGTGGAAAATTGGCAGTTTTGATGGGAAGTTTAGGAAAGTGTTCCGTGACATGAGGTGGCAGCATGGTGACTAGAAAAAGCACTGGTGTCTTAAAAGGATATCCATGTCTGTACTTGCTGCCACACTGAATTGTTCTCTGTACTGTGTAAATCAGTTGCCCTCTTTATTTTTTATATTAATTAATTAATATAATTAATTAATATATAATTAATTAATATAATTAATTAATTAATTTTGCAGTACTGGGGATTGAACTCAGGGGCATTCTACCTCCGAGCTATGCCCCCAGCCCTATTTTTTTATTCTTTATTTTGAAACAGGATCTCACTAAGTTGCAGAGTGCCTCACTAGGTAGCTGAGGCTGACTGTGAACCTGGATCCTCTGGTCTCAGCCTCCCAAATGCTGGGATTACAAGTGTGTGCCACCACGCCCAGCTCCAGTTGCCCTCTTTATGCAATGGTCTCTTGAAATGTATAAAGAAGGATTCACCTAATTCTTAATATTTCTATTCTTAAATATTAACCCTTAACTTAAGACAGGGAGCTAAAAATAATTTTTAAAAATTGTTGCCGGGTGTGGTGGCGCATGCTTGTAATCCCAGCATTCTGGAGGCTGAGACCAGAGGATCCGGGTTCGTGGCCAGCCTCAGCTACCTAGTGAGGCACTCTGCAACTTGGTGAGACTTGGTTTCAAAATGAAGAATAAAAAATAGGGCTGGGGGTGTAGTTCGGATGTAGAATTCCCCTGAGTTCAATCCCCAGTACCTCAAAAAAAAAAAAAAAAAGAAAGAAAAAGAAAATTGTTAAGAAGCTTATATTTGTTGAGATTTTACTGTTATCTGTTTATATTAGGGACTTACATATTATATCACTTTATTTATATAGAGTGAGAAATTGCTGTATGTTAACAAAAATGGCAAAAATGAAAAACACTGACAATATCAAGTGTGAACAAGTTTAAAAATGCAAAATGTTATAGTCACTCTGGAAACCATTTGATATTTTCTTCATAATTGTACTTATTTCATTCTACTCTTTCAGTAAAAACTTTTCAAATGCATGAGGTAAAGTGATTATTATCTTTTTTCAAATGTATATTCTTATAAGAAAAAAATCATATTTGCTTTTTCACATCTATGCCTATTGTTATAGAGATTTACTTTGCACATATATTTTTAAAAATTTGTATTAGTGCATTATAATCATACATCTTAAAGAGATACAAGCTGGTAGAGGCATATATGCATACAGCACTCATTTAAACCTTCCCCAGTTCCTGTCTTATTACCTACCTCCTTCCTGCTTCTCACATTCAGCTTGGTTTAGTGATCGACTTTGATATGTTTTTGAATGTATATCATGTGCAATAGTATTTTCTTCTCACTCTCCATCTCACCTGCAGTTATGTCACCTTCTTTGCTCATCAAAGGTTTCTCCTTGTTCATCTAGAGTTGCTCTTAAGACCCACTTTCTCCCTAGTGACTGCATATTAGGGAGAGAATCCAATTTCTTACTTTTGTGACTGACAAATATCACTTAACATAATGTTTTCCAGTGTCATCCATTTCCCTGCAAATGACATGATTTTTTTCTTCTTTATGGCTGAGTAAAATTCCATTGTGTATATATCCCATAGTTTTGTAATCCATTCATCTGTTGATGGACATCTTGGTGTTTCCATAGTTTGGCAATTGTGAATTGTGCAGCTATAAACATGGATACACCTGCATCAGACTAGTAGTTTGGTTATCATTCTTTTGATTAAATACCCAAAAGAGGTGTTGCTGGATTATATGGCAGATTCATTTCCATTCATATGAAAATCCAACATACTGTTCTCCAAAGTAGTTGCACTATTCTTCAATCTTATCAACAATGTGTTAGGGTTCCTACTTTTCCACACCCTCACCAGTATTTATTGTTGTTTGTGTTTTTAATGATTGCCATTCAAATTCGGGTTAGGTGAAATATCAGGGTAATTTTGATTTGCATCTCTCTGATTGCTAACGATGTTGAACATTTCCTCATACATTTATTGGCCATTTGTATTTCTTCTTTTGTGAAGTATCTATTTATATCACTTGCCTATTTTGTGGGTATTTTGATTTTTTTTAGCTGTTCTTGAGTTCTGTGTATATACTAGATATTAGTCCTCTATCGAAAGAGTAGTTGGCAAAAATCTTCTCCCATACTTTTGGCTCTCTCTTGAGGTTTTTGATAGTTTCCTTTGCTGCACAGAAGATCTTCAGTTTAATGAAATCCCATGTATTGATCTTCCTTTGAATTTCTTGTGCCTTTGGGGACTTGTTGAAAAGTTTTATCTGTGACTATGTGTTGAAGTAATGGACCTTGCCTAGCTTCAAATTCTCTGGTCCAACTTCCAGGTCTTTGATCTATCTTGAATTGGCTCTTGTGCAGGGTGAGAAGTGGGGCTTATTTCCATTTTTCTGTATATGGTTAACCAGTTTTGCCAACAGCATTTGTTGAAGAGGCTATTATGGCTGTTTGTTTCTGAGTCTTCTATTCTGCTCCATTGGTCTATGTGTCTGCTTTTATGCCAATACCAGGCTGTTTTTTATTATGATGGCCTTGTGGTATAGCTTGAAGTCAGTTATTGTGATGCTTCCTGTGTGGTTCTTGTTGCTGAGAACTACTTTGGCTATTCTGGGCTTTTTGTTGTTCCAAATGAATTTAAGGACTGATTTATTTTATGTCTGGCCATTTTGGTGATATTTATTCTGCCTATCCAAGAGCATGAATGATATTTCCATTTTCTAAGGTGTTCTTCAATTTCTTTTTTTTTTAAATGTTTATAGTTTTTATTGTAGAGATCTTTTACCTCCTTGGTTAGATTTATTTCTAAGTATTTTATTTTGGGGGGCTCTATCATGAGTGGAATTGCTTTCAGGATTTCTTTTTCAGAGGATTTATGCCTGGCATACAAAAAAGCTTCTGATTTTTTAAGATTGATTTTGTATCTAGACACTGCTGAATTTGTTGATCAGTCCTATCAGCCTTTTGGTTGAGTTTGTTGGGTCTTCTAAGTATAGTATCATGTCATCTGCAAATAGAGGTAGTTTTATTTCTTCCATTCCTATTTATACTTCCTTGATTTCCTTCTCTTGTCTTATTGCTCTGTTTAGAGTCTCAAGTACTATATTGAACAGAAGTGGTGGTAGTGGACATCCTTGTCTTATTCCTGTTTTTAGAGGGAACTCTCACAATTTTTCCCCATTTAATATGATGTTGATTGTGGGACTATTTTATATTGCCTTTATGATGTTGAATTATGCTCCTTTTATTCTAATTCTCTGCAGTGCTTTTAAAATGAATGAGTGTTGGACTTTGTCAAATGCTTTTTCAGCATCTATTGAAATGATCATGTGATTTTTGTCTTTTCTTTGGTTGTATCCCGAGGGGGTTCTATTTGTTTCTAGTACCTGTATATTGACTTTTCTTTCTATGTTTGGAAAGTTTTCTGCTATTACTTCTTTAAAAATATGGTGGATTCCTTTAGTTCCAACTTCTATTCCTTCTTCTATGCCTATTATTCTTAGATTAGCTCTTTTAAAATTGGCCCAGATCTCATCAATGTTTAATTCATGATGTTGAATTGTTTTTTACTAAATTATAAACTATGAGGTCATTTTTGGAATGGTCATCTTCTAAGAGTGAGATTCTATTTTCCATATGGTCTAGTCTACTGTTTATAGTTTGTGTTGATGCCTTCACATCAATTATAGCATCTTTCACTTCCTTCACAAATATATAAGGGTAATACACATTATCCTGAGGATACTATGTCAAGAGTTCAATGTTACAAATGAGAAACCGAGTGTCAGAGAGTTAGTATATCTGATGAAACTCCAATGATAAGTAGCAGATCAAGAATTCAAACTCAGAGCCGGGCATGGTGGCGCACGCTTGTAATCCCAGCATTCGGGAGGCTGAGACCAGAGGATCCGGGTTCGCAGCCAGCCTCAGCTACTTAGTGAGGCCCTCCGCAACTTAGTGAGACTTGGTTTCAAAATAAAGAATAAAAAATAGGGGTGGGGGTATAGCTCGGAGGTAGAACGCCCCTGAGTTCAATCCCCAGTACTGCAAAAAAAAAAAAAAAAAAAAAAGAATTCAAACTCAGGCCACAATTCTTCTTAAACCTAGTATACCATCCTCCCTGTATTGAGAAAGTTGATGAGAATCAATGCCCTTTGGATTGATTATTCTATCAGATCACACTGGGATAACTTAATAATTATACAATGTGATTAAGACTCTTCTCCAATGGAAAATAATAACTTACCTCAAATGAAATGTAATTTAAGCATGATTTTTTTCTAATAATACATTATAAATGTGAAATTTTCTAAATTATAAATATACAATTTGAGAAAAAAATGAGTCATTTGTAAAAGTTGTCATAATTTTTTAAAGAAAAAAAAAAAACGGCTTTTTTGTGTGTGGTACTGGGGATTGAACCCAGGGGCATTCTACCTCTAAGCTACATCTCACCCCCGGTCCTATATTTTATTATTTATTTTGAAACAGGGTCTCACTAAGTTGCAGAGGACCTCACTAGGTATCTGAGCTGGCTGTGAATCTGTAATCCTCCTTTTTCAGTCTCCCAAGTACTGGGATTACAAGAGTGCATCATTATACCGAGCTCCCTTTTCTTTTTTTTTATCTTAAAATTTCCCTTCAGTTGATTCATAAATTAATTAATTACAGCCAAGAGACATGAGAGCACCAGGAAATTGGGTCCAAATTAAAAAGAAAAAGGAGATAATTTGTATTAAGTCTCAAAGCTTAATGTTCAATCGAAGCTTAATCAGAAGTGACTCATTGTTAAAGAAGAACATCAATGTCTTTTTAATTTCACTGTCATTAAATGAGGACTGCAGAAAACTGAGATTACTGATTATTTTCAAATGAAAATTAAGGAAAGATGCTATCAGATATCAATTAAAAGCATATTTTCCTTTGTATTTTAATTCACAAAGGGAATAGTTAAGCAGGTTGGACTCTGCTTAGAAGTGGAGATAGGTATAGTCTTTAGAGACAAATGGAGCCATACATGTTTTATCTGCTGAGACTAAAATAGTGGCTCTTTTTTAAAAAAAATACATGTTTATTTCATTGAATAGGATTTTTGCTTTAGTGAATTTCAGAATTAATTTAGTGCCTTTATTGATTTCCAAATGAGTAAATGGAAGGAATGATTAAAATGAATGCATTTATTTAAAGAAAACTATTGCCCAAAGTTAAATATACCCCAGAAATCATTTTTAGTTCTAAACATTAAATCTACCTGTAGTCTATGGATTACATAGGGTAATAAAGATTTTCAATTATCCTCTAATAAGTAGCAGCTAAAATAGAAATTCATAATTTTTCAAGAAATATCTTACCATACTAATGCAAAGTCACTCCTCTGTTCTTAAAATATTAGTGAGGTGGGCTAAATGAGAAGGAAGAAGGAAGGTTAAGGATTTAAAACAGTCATTTTCAGAATGGTCTCTCTCTGATTTTTCTACAGTGAATACCTACATTAGGCTGAGTATTTGACAAAAAAACAAATAAGATAATAAGAATAATACAATGAATGGTAAAATTTTAGATCTACTACTGTTTCAGCTTTAATTTCCCTGGATGTTTTCACCCAGATTGTGAAAAAGGAGGTCAATTCTATAATCCTAATGTCTTCCTATTTCTAGCAAAAGGATTTTGAAGAGCTAAATATGTCTTCCAGGATTTGAATAATGCAGTTGTTTCTTCTTAACCTGATGTTTGGATTCATTTGCCCTTAACTTTAAGACCTTTAAATCCCTCAATTTTTTCACAGTTGATTAAGTATAGCCCTGAGAAAAGCACCAACTGACTGTTCAACAGAAAGCTTTTCAGAGGGCTTACAGGCTCTGACCTCACAGAAGTGCAACTATTAATTGACTGGAAACCTTCCCAGAGACCACAGTTTTATGATTGAGAAAACTTTGTTCCCCTACAGAATTTGAGAATACAAGTTTATTTTTTTTTCCTACTTTGCAAATTATTTGTGTAAGTCCTACTCAGTGATACATTAACTGATGTTAATTGTGTTGCCATGAATCAAGTGTGGTACCCCAATCCACGTGTAACCAGCATCCACCAGTGGAGTTGAAACAGTTATAATAAAAGAGCGAAGTTGTTAAATAGCCAAAGCTCTGAGCTCCCAAGTGTCCTTTCTTCATCCACAGTGGTTCCTCCTATAGTGCTCCAGCTGATAGGTTGTTAAATAATTTTAAAATAACCTATTGGTGGCTTTGATATTTAGGATAACACTTTCATTCCAAAAGAAAGGAGGAAAGCTGAAGAACAAAAAGCACTCAACTGAGGTTATGCAATTGCCTCTTTATTCACTGATATTTAAAATTCATTTGAAAAATGAAGATAGTATCTCTGTTGTCTAACTCATCAGGATCCACACTATTTGGGGGAATTTTAGTTTATATTCTATTTTCAAAACTGAAATATACTTCATGGATTTAAGTTACCGAAGAAGAGAGAAGTTTCCAGGCTATGAAAAAAATAAAATAAAATGAGGTCAAGAAAATATTTTAAATTACAACATTACACAGTTGTTAATTTTGTTCATAGATTAAAATTATATGAAACAAACATAGATTTCAGTTTTTCACACCTGAATCTCAAAGGTGTATAAGTAAATACTGTACTCTATTGTACTTTATATCCTGCATATTATAGACAATGCATTTTATAATGGTCTAAAGCACAGATGCTTCCTGTGTTCATTCTCTAGTTTTATTGCTTGGACAAAATATTTTTTAATAATTTTGTTGGTTCATTATAATTAAGCAGCATCATGAGATTCAAAGTGATACATTTCTTTTATGCACAGATGACTTGGTATGTTTCCCTCCATATTTTACCCTGATCTTCCCTACTTGTTCCTCATACATGTTAATGAGATTGATAGTGATACTTTCATATATCGACATAACACTATTTGAAACTGTTTTCTTCATCAATTCTCCTTTTCTCCCTGTTTACCTCCCTCCTTCAATCTCCTTTCACTATTTTACTAGCCTCTCCCCACTGTTATACAAAGTCCCTTTTCTGTCCTATTTTCTCTCTAGCTTCCACATAAGAGAAAACATCTGACCCTTGACTTTCTGAGACTGGCTGATCTCAATTAGTGTAATGTTCTCAAGTACCTTCATTGTCCTACAAATGACACAATTCAGTTCTTCTTTATGACTGAATAAAATTCTATGGTGTGTGTATACTACATTTTCTTTACCCATTCATCTGTTGACTGATACCTAAGTTGGTTCCATAATTTGGCTATTGTGAATTATGCTGCAGTAAATGTGGGTATGCACATATCACTATAGTAGTTTAACTTTCATTCTTTGAAAAGATACTGAGGAGTGGTATACCTGGCTTATTTAGTGGTTCCACTTTTAGTCTTTTATTAAACTGCCATACTGATCTTTATAGTGTTTGTACTAATATATGATCCAACCAACAGTGTATAAGAATTCTTAATTCCCCACATTCTTGCCAGCATTTATTTTTGTGTCCTTAATGATTACCATTTTAACTGGAGTTGGATGGAATCTCAGTGCATTTTCAACTAGCATTTAAACTCAATGTGTCTCATTTTCTTCATCTATAAAACAAGAACAATAATATTTACTTCACAAGGATTTTTGTGAAGATTAGTTGAGCAAATATTTGCAATGTTTTATTAGTATTAGATATTATTCATAATAAAGTATATTTTTCCTGCATATTATAGAACACATGGATTGACATAATCTCCTATATATTAAACTGTATCTGTCTATAGGTATTTCTTTACTTTGTTGAATAACTATAAATAGATGCATGTCTTTTGCACAACCAGTGTTTCTTAATCACAGTACAGTAATTCTCTCCCAATGATCTACTCATATAAAATTGTCATACCAGAATCCCTAAAACAATAAAAAATTTAATATTTTAAATAACTAAACTAATTCTTCTTATTCCTAAATGATAATTGGCTTGTAAATGTTTTAAAACTCTGGTTTAAATTATAAAATGTCTTTAACAAACAAATTATATTTAAATGTTGAAAATGACATGACTGCTTAGTATTTAGCATATATATTGAAAACTCTATTAAGCTTTCTACCAATAAGAAAATCTGTATTATCTTGACATTTGGCCATGTAGCTATTAGTTCTGTAGAAAAGTGTTTCACTGAGTGTTTTGCTTATTTTAATGTATTTAAGTCATGAAATTGACCTTCTAAGGCTATTTATCATTGAAGAAGTAGAATTGTATAATTGGATATAGGATTGTCGGTATAAATATGGGTATAACATTTGTGTAATCAAGGTTAAAATTTCAGTTCTGATACAAAATATACAACTATGAAAAATAGAATAAATTCACCAAAATCCAACTAAAAAAATCCTAAAACTGGCATGATGAAAGATCCTAAAAATTTAATACATGTTTCTTATATTTTTATTTTTTAGGACAATTGAGATGAATTATAAAACAAAATTTCTCAGACTAATACCCAATAAAATTTACCAAGTAAGGATATTAAGACTAAATAAATAAAAACAAAAGATAATTGGAAACAATTCCAGAAAAAAGACAACTTTTTTATTGGAATATATTTACTTTTATAAAAATAACTTTCTATAGTGCTTATTTTCTTCTGATTTTGTGGATTGGACTACAGCTTTCCACATATAAAATAGTCAATAAGTATTATTAAACATTCAATAATATTTATTAGTTTACACATGTATTTATATTCACAGAAAATATAATTATATATTTATCATATTGTATTTTTATTGCTTAAATAGTAAATATTTTATTTACTTATTTATTTATGTATTTATTTATTTATTTATTGCAGTACTGGGGATTGAACCAGGGGCATTCTACCTCTAGGGTATGTCCTCAGTCCTACTTTTTTTTCTTTATTTTGAAACAGGGTCTCACTAAGTTGCAGAGGGCCTCACTAAGTAGCTGAGACTGGCCGTAAACCCACATCCTCTGGTCTCAGCCTCCTAAGTACTGAGATTACAAGCATGTACCACCACACCTGGCTAGTAAATATTTTATTATAAAAATATTATATATTAAATATATAATTACTCAAACACTTGCATTTAAAATTTATTATATTTATGAATTCTTATATACTTATTCTATTTATGTTAATTAACAAGAATATAGCTATTATTATTAAAGCACCTAGCACTGATGTTTTTGTTATCTCTATATATTTATATTATCCTGAATGTGAACATGAATTTTCTGAAACAGTTATTACTTACAGCAATAACCACTTTGCTTCTCTATATCCCATTCTTTTCCTCATGTTGGGATGAAGCAAGAAGAGCCAGATAGACAAGTTGATATTCTGTAACACAGTAAAGGAACCCTTTACTGTGATTATGAATATAGGAGTTTTCATGTACATCACCTTTGCCCCTTCTAAGAAAAGGGTAGAAAAAATTATCCTAAGATAAGATAAATTCTCCTTGGAAAGGTATAGAATTCTTACTCTCTGTAATGTCATGTTATATATGTTATGTCATGATATAAATGTAATATAATGCTGTATATTTTTAGCATTTTGGATCTTGTCCCTCTTTGAAATATAAACACACACCTCCAGGGAGGCAAATCTCTTTGGGCTTCTCCATCTATCAGTCATCATTTAACTTCCAAGGTTTATCCTTTAATCTAGATTATAGTAAAGTTTCCTCAGAAAATTCTTACTATGCAAGAATATGGTGGTGAGTAAGGATCTTTAGAGAAACCTGTCTCTAACTCATCTCAGGGAGCTCTGAATTGAGTAACATTACCCATCCCAGAATACCCTCATGGGAGATGGGACCTAAAGATAAAGAAACTCTATAATACCTACAAGGCCACCTTTAAATATTCAGGGTGAAAAAAGGGGAAAAAAAGCAACCAACCAGAAACATGAGAACAAGAGCTCACACAGCAGATTGCACTCTATGGACCAGCAAGAACCTTTGGAAGACTCCAAAAACCTTATAATCAACAACCTGAAACCTACTTCAGAGATATCAAGATCACCAGCCAAAGAATCACAGCCCCACCAGCCAAAGAATCACAGCTCCAAAATGACAGAAGAGAGAAATAAGAACATATCCACATCGTTGTCCATCTCAAAACCTATTCCACCCAGCACCTGGTGATAGAGGAGAATGCGTTAAACCCAGAGAGGTGAATGTAGAATCCTCAAGAGGTAACTGAAAAGAGACTACAAATAGGGAGTGGGAACACCCTCATACTGTGGCTGTACTACGCATATAAAACTCTGAGGAATACACTAAGTCTGAACACGAAAGACCAACCCAGTCTCCTCTGTGGAAAGCATGGAGTTTTGTACTTGCATTGGGATGGGCAGCAGCAGCACTCCTACCCTCAAAGGAAGAGAGAGAGACCCTACTAGGGCCTCACTCACTGCAGGAGACCAAAGCATTGGAGCTGCAAACTGACACCACTACTACAGGTTACCAAGCAAGTGCACTGCTTGGAATGCGCTAGAGAACCTACTGCAATAAGTGGCCCTTAAACAACTGAAAGTGTCAAAGCAGAACCAAGAGGGCAGCATAGGCCAAGTGCAATGTGTTCTTTGTTTTTTGTTTTTGTTTTTTTTTTCTTTTTCTCTTTACCTTTTTGTTCTGTATGTTTATTTTTAAAAGCTGCTAGTGTGTTTGTAGGGTTTGTTTTTTTAACCCTTTTGTGAGTTTTTCCTCTTTCCTATCTTCTCTCCTTCCATTTCTTTTCTTTTGCACTGCAGGGGATCCAGCCTCAGATACTAGTAAATGCTGGGTATGTGCCCTGGGCCACACCCCAGCCTACCCAGCCTAGTAGAAACTCCTCCCAGCAAACAGCAGGGGACAGCCTCTTCCTGCACCTCCTTCTTTCCTTCTTTTTTTTTTTTTTTTTTTTTTTTTTTGCAGTACTAGGGATTGAACTCAGGGACATTCTATCTCCAAGCTACACCCCCAGTCCTATTTTTTATTCTTTATTTTGAAACAGGGTCTCCCTAAGTTGCGGAGTGCCTCACTAGGTAGCTGAGGCTGGCCTCGAACCCGGATCCTCCAGTCTCAGCCTCCCAAATGCTGGGATTACAGTGTGGGCCACCACTCCCGGCCTGCACCTCCTTCTTAATCTACCTTCTTAGCAAAGTAGGAGAGAGTGGCTGGGGGAGCAGGCTTGAACAAGAGCTTTTGAACAACTTTAATATATCTTCTAAACAAGCCTCAAATCAAGAAAAAACAAAAATACCCAGCAAGGAAAGATACATAGCCACAGGGAAAGCAGCTTTTTTCCAACAATGAAAATTTATTCATTCCCGATTAAACAATTCTTAAGGTTCCTTTTCCTTTTTATTTTTCTCTTCCCCCTCCTCTTTTAAATGTACATGTGAGAGATTGTGTTCTTTTTTTTATGCTAGATGCCTAGTAAACCTGTCTGCCAGTGCCTTGTATTAAATCTATTTTGTATCACTACACCTAAATATTCTACATTGGCTACTAGAATTCTCCTTTATTTTTACTATATCTAATCTATATTAACTAACTATACTCAAACTCTTATTCTACTTGATTTTATTTTCTATTTTCCCAATTCTTGCATTCCTTACTCTGTCTCCTTCCTCTCTCACCCTTCACCACTGAATGAAATATAATTTGCCTTTGTATATACCAACTGACTACTCTAATCACATACTGTTGAAGTTAGACCAGATAGGTGAACCAACAGAAGGACTGTTGGACATGAAAGACAAACTAATCACAGTTGACAGATGGAACTGCCCAGCACCCTGTATATTGAAGTTTAAAAACATACAGAGCACAGAATGTCCTGCTCAAGCCTCAGAGCCTACTCCCTATTATGGAGGCAACAGACAGATCCCCAGACTTCACCACCTGGAAACTATCAACCCACCATTGCAGCAGGCAAACAGAGACCTGGAATAACTACAAACCCGTACTGACAATCTAGAGAAGACAGAACAACAGTGGGGTGATATGGGACACAGATCTCAAAGTCAGCATTAAAGGGTGATAAACACTTATCTAAAAGCTGAGAATACCTATGCAGTAGAGGCTATTCACTTTTATTTATTTATTTATTTATTTATTTATTTGTGGTACTAGGGATTGAACCCAGGGATATTCTACCTCTGAACTACACCCCCAGTCCTATTTTTTATTCTTTATTTTGAAACAGGGTCTCACTAAGTTGCAGAGGGCCTTACTAAGTAGCTGTGGCTGGCCACAAACCTGTGATCCTTTTGTCTCAGCCTCCCAAGTACTGGGATTATAAGCACACACCACCAAGTCTGGCTTGCCATTCACTTTTAAGGTATATCTCAAAGTAAATATCTACCATCAGAAAAAGATACTATAAAAGGAGAAAGATTAGAAAATCAGCAAAACAAAAAGCTGTTCCAACCAAAAAATAAAGAAGATAGATAATCCACTATCCAACTTAACCAAAAGAAAGTGAGAATCAACCTAAATTATTAAAATATGTGATGAAAAAGATGCTATTACCACCAACAGTGTGGAAATTCAGAAGATTATCAGAAACTACTTTGAAAACCTATACTCTAAGAAAATGAAAAGCCTAGAAGAAATTGACAAATTTTAAAAAGATACAACTTTCCTAATTTGCATCAAGAAATATAGAAAATTTAAACCAACCAGTAGCAATCAAAGAAATTGAAGCAGGAATAAAGAGCCTATCATAAAAAATAAAAGCCTAGGTACAGATGGTTTCCCGACCAAATTTTATAAAACTTTTATAGGAGATCTAATTCCAGTACTTCTCAATATAGTCTATAAAATAGGAAGAAATGGGACTCTGCCAAATATATTATATGAAGCCAGCATCACATTAATACCAAAACAAATAAACACAGCTCAAGAAAAGAAAACTACAGACCATTATTATTGATTAACTTAGATATAAAACTTCTAAACAAAACACTAGCAATGTGTGTTTAAAACCACATTAAGAAAATTATACACAGGATCAAGTCAGGTTCATCCCAGGGATTAAAGGCTAGTTCAACATATGAAAAAAAAAAATTCACCACATGAACAAAACTTAGAACAAAAATCATGTGATAATTTCAATATATGCTGCATATATATATTTGTATATGGGCTACAGGTGTAGCTAGAAGGCCCCTGGGTTCAACCTCCAATACCATACAAAAAAATTATATAAATTTAATACTTATCTAACAAAGTCCAGAAAGTGTAGAGAAACCTGAAAAGGACATCAAATGTTTGCTTCTGATTCAACATGTGCCTTAAAGAAGGCTAACGATTATTAACTGATTGATGTGGAAAACTTAATATGTTTTAAATCTTAAAACAAGTTTTATTGTATATGGTTTAGTTTCACAGGCTTGAGAATAATTTTTTAAAATTTTTGTTCTGAAATTTCTATATTGTCATTGTTATTATCTGGTGCCCACAGCTAGTCTAACTTTATGTGGGCATTTGAGATGCAAGCTATGGAATTTAAGTAGCAAGCTGGAGATGAAGATCCAGATATTGTCAGTATCAAGAAGAATCTAATCAGATAATGTCTGTAAATCTCAGTCTACTCAATTAGATGAAGGTAATTATCAATACTTTATTAATTTTGAATAGTTGTAACTATAAAAATTGTATATTAAAACATCATGAAAGTATTAAAACACTAAACAAATTCATGAGAAATTATGGGATTAAGTGCATAATAGTGAAAATTTTAATTACCTTAAGCAATTGAGTAGAAGAGATGATAAAATTATGAATGAAAATGGGGATACCAACTATTATTAAAAGGGTAATAAGAGGAAGTGAAGAACAATTTTATAACAAATATCACAATATATTCAACAATTTAGATGAAATGTTAAAAGGGCAAAAGAATATTTTGTAATGGTCAAAATATCACATACAAAGATTGTTTTATTTTTGAGATATAATTTAGCACAACAGAATCCACAAATACTAAATTAGATGTACTTTGGCAATTTTATACCTGTATCACCACCACCTAAAACTAGAAGAAAAAACTTTTATTTATAGTTTTTATTTGTGCCTTAAATGATGGTTCTTTTACAAATGTAAAAGCCTCCTATTTTGTAACTATTCCTGAAAAAAAAAAAAGCAAGAAAAAGACTGAATTGAAAATGGAATATTAAGCTCTGCTATTAGAACTTTCCTGAGACTACAGGATGTATAAAGGCATGGGGTGGTGGTCCCAAAAATAGATGCCCCTAGAAACCTTTGAATGTGACTTTATTTGGAAAAAGCATCTGTGAAAATGAAATTAAATTAGGGAACCTAAGAGAAGATCATCTTAGATGACCTGGGTGGGCTTATATCAATTGATAAATGTTCTATCAGACAGAAAAATAGAATACATGCTCGGGAGAAGGCCATGTGAAGACTAAGGCAGAGGTATGGTTATGTAGATACAGAAATGTCTGAAGCCAGAAGAATCTGGAAGAGGCCAGGAAATGTGTCCCCTAAGGCCCTAGGAAATGAATGCAGGAGTGTGGGGCCATCGTTGGTGTGTTTGGGCAGAAAAGACCTTGTAGTCAATGGTTGGCTTCAGAAAAAAAGATTCTGACTTCTCAGACATTTTTCTGCCTTTTAAACTGGTGTGATTTTTTGTTTGTTTGTTTTTTTAAGGCATAAACTAAAAGTATCATAGCTTCAAAGAAACTCAGGAATAAATAGAAAAATACAACAAATATTAATATATTTTATCTTTTCTTTCTGATATGAAAACACACTCTACTGGTCACTTGCACAGTGTCAACTGTCAACAAGTTGATTACCTCTTCTTCTTTTGCTGGAAAGAAGAAAACATAAAAGGACAACAGAGTTTCCAAGAAATTTCAAGGATAGGATGTTGAAACAGATAAGTTAACTCCTTAGGATTCATTTGAAAAGCAATAATAATCATTGAAGAGTTAATATTATGAGATCTTAGAAATTGCATGATTGGTAAATGTTAGACATATTCCCAGTTATTTCTTAGATCAAGTTAATAATACAGCCAATTTTTCCAGAGTTCCTCTTCATTTGCTGTATCTTTATGCCAGATATATATTATTCTATTTATAGAGGCAACACACATATGACATTAACAAATGCTATATAAGAAATAATAAAAATTTATTATATTACTATATATAGAATAATATTTTTAAGAAAACAACACTTTGACAATATTGACTAAATCTTAATTATTTGACATTAAAATATGAACCTAAAGGTATTTATTATAAAATACATTAACTTATAAAATACTCAGAGAACAACTTTTATGTTTTTCTAATTGTCCTTTAGCTTTTCCAAACCCTTATTTACCTAGGTGTGATGGTAAAAAATAAGCAAACTATTTAATACATGATATGTTTAGTGGGAAAAATTAGCACATGTTCAATGCTGAAGAGTTGTAAGATGGCTATAAATGTAAGGGTCATTAACTTGAAGAGAGTCTAAAATATGAATACTGTAGTCTATGGCAGTATTTTGGCAGCATATAAGAACTTTAATACCAAAAATACATATGGGATAATTGGAATAAATATCATTGTAAGACTTGCATTCCATTTATTACCCTGTCTCAAAAATACTATAAAGGAAATGGCAAAATATTTCAGAAACATGCGAATGTATGTGCATGCATATATGCACACATAGAGAAAGCTGATTTTTGTATTGACTTCCCAAAAACTATTTAGTGACTTTGTGAAAACATTTAATTATTTAAATATTCTACTCTTTACTTTGTATAACTGGCTTAAATTAAAAGTTTAAATGTCTTTTCTAGGTCTGAAATTAGGATACTAAATCAATATAAATGAAACTACAAAGTTAGCTTGAATATTTTTAATGAAGTTTATATGGTGGACTCTCCTAGAACTTGAAAAAATAATTGAAATTTAAAATGACTCTATTCATAAAATAATGTGCTAATATTGTTCCACATTTGACCCTTGGATAGTCACACTTCCATTTAAATTGTGTATTATCTCAGGTCTTTTTACTTTGAATAATGATGAGAATGCTATGTTTCAAAAATTATTGCTATAATTATCCTTTACCTAGTCCAGCACATTATAAATGCCAGTGTCATTCCAAGGCTGCAAGTGTTTTGGTTTCATATGTTAAATTTGCATATTGGTGTGTATGATCTCTGATTTCAGAGAAGAGAATATAGACAAGGTGCGTATGAGACTTTTTAGACTGAATTTTATTTAGCCCGAGCAGGAAGTCTTTGATCGTAATCTTTAATTTGTACATAGTACTTATGCTGCTTATGGAGATAGACTAAGGCTTTAAGAAAATTGGAACAAGAAAGGAATTAGGGAAGTCATCTTTGTTAACTTAAACACAGAAAATCTTAGACAATGAGAAAGTTTGGCAAGAGGCAGTGTGATAAAGGAATGAAATGTAGGCTGTGTAGTCTCATAAACATGATTTTGAATAAAGGCTCTATCCCTGATGATCTTGAGCCAGCATCTGAAACCCATTGAGTCTCATTCATCCAAAGAGGGTACAACCTCATAGATGTGCATGTAGATTAAATTAGGTGGCACATGTGGTACGCTTGACCCAGTCCTGGGATTCATTCCAAGACATGCTCATTGAATACCAACTAATGAGTAGTCATATTTAGAATTATTTTTCCTATTATGATCTCCACTCAGACTGCATGAACAAATATTTTTAAATAATCATTTCTGAAAAACATGCTTTTTTTCTGAAAAAGGATATGCTTGTGTGATGATAAGTTGAAGTTTAGTAAGCTCAATTAAAGTTAAATGTTAAATTTGATCTTCAAATCTTTTCCTTACTTCTGTGAATGTATTAACACTGTTTTCTACCATTTATATTCTACTTTCATTTCAACATTTTTGCTTTCATTGATCATCTACTTACAATTCTGCTTTTTGGGTATCTTTCTTGAGCTTTTATTTTCTTTCCCTTATGCCCATTATTTATTAATTTCTCTCAAATATTTCTTGTTTTTTTTTAAATCTCTACTTCTCCTTTGAGTACTTTTTATCACATTAAAATATATATCCATGTCAATTCTATCTAAAACATAAGTAAACTTTTCTCTGATTCATTAATTCTTTTCCTCTAGTTCATGATATAACTTCTCAAACTAATCTGATTTCTAGAGAATAACATGGTTCTTAGTGATTCATACTTGGTCTCCCTTCTCACATTTTATCTTCCACTGATTGCATTCTATCTCTTGTGCTTTAAAATCCACAGAAACCTCTCAGTGTCACCACCAACAGATATCATTCATCTTCATCCTACTGTGTATCTTTACTTCCTTTGCTGCATTAATGATTCAATTCCAAGTATTCTCTGCTTTTATTATTCCCATGAAATCACACTTTCACTTCTGTGATGATTCCATCTACGGCATCTTCAGTGAGTTATTTTTTTTTTTTTTTCCCCACCCACCTTTGAAATAGTGGTGCCACTCAGAAAGCTTGCTGTTACTCAAGTTCAATCCTAAACTCAGTATACTAAGACTATATATGGTCCGCATTATATTTTAAGTACTATATATCTATTTCTAGAATTATTGTTATATTTCAGATCCAAAATTTCATCTTGAACTTCAGATCAATATTGTCACTTATTTTGAAAGACTCTTTGTTATGTCTGAATCTAATATTTAAAATTTGATGTTTTTTCTGCCCCAAACTCTCATATGTTTCTGTAATTTATAAGTACTCATTCTATCAAGTCTAGAAATATGTGCAATTTTGACTCATTTTTAAGACTTTCACAGCCAGTTCATTACCAAATACTACTAATTTTAGTTCTTGAAACTTTATCAAACTCATTTCCTTCTCTCTCTCTCTTTAATACCAATGTTTAGTCTCTTGTTCTTTATAGAGTGGACTTCAGTCTAAATATTACCTTTCTCATCATATCTCCTAAATTCACCTACCATAAATGAATCATTGTGTGATATCTTCAGTGCATACCTGCAAATATAACCTACTCCACTTAGAGCCTTCCAGTCGGTTCTTCTACCTGTTGCCAAGGTTTTCAAACTTTAAAAATGAAATATTTTAAAGCAAAATTTCACAAAGTATTCAAAATATAAAGAGATCATTCTATTAATTTAAATTTTATAACTATATTTATTGGTTACATAGAAAAAGAATGCTAGACTAGTATGCTAAAACCCAAATACATTTATTGTTAGAGTATTCTCTTCCTCCTTACAAAACACTTTTTTTTTTTTTTTTTTTTTTTTTTTTTTTTTGCGGTACTGGAGATGGAACCCAGGGGCATTTTACCTCCAAGCTACACCCCCAGCCCTATTTTTTATTCTTTATTTTGAAACAGAGTCTCACTAAGTTGCGGAGTGCCTCACTAGGTAGCTGAGGCTGGCCGCGAACCCGGATCCTCCAGTCTCAGCCTCCCAAATGCTGGGATTACAAGCGTGCGCCACCACGCCCGGCCTTACAAAACACTTTTAATTATGCCTTTTATTTTCTTGATTTTGAGGGTCACGGAAAATAATTATATGCAGAAGCCTGATAAGTGCATGGGGAAAGAACATTCTAGGCAGAAGAAGAAACAGCATAAAGAAAAATAAAAAATAAAAAAGCCAGGCACAGTGGTGCATGCCTTTAATCCCAGTTTTTGGCAAGCTGAAACAGGAGGATCTCAGGTTTTAGGTCATCCTCATCAACTTAGTGAGAACCTCAGCAACTTAGCAAGATCCTGTTTCAAAATATAAAGGGCTGAGTGTTCAGCTCAGAGGTAGAATGCCCCT
Source organism: Graphiurus murinus (assembly GCA_004027655.1). Classification (NCBI taxonomy): domain Eukaryota; kingdom Metazoa; phylum Chordata; class Mammalia; order Rodentia; family Gliridae; genus Graphiurus; species Graphiurus murinus. The sequence continues at coordinate 139,876 of PVLC010000933.1, read as the reverse complement.
GGGTTCAATCCCCAACACTAAAAAAAAAAAAAAAAAGAAAAGAAATACAAGCGTGTTCTGTAGCAGAAGTAGAAGGAATGCAATAGTGGAATGGCACAAACGTGTTTTGGCGAAAGAATTGTTTAAATATTAAAGAAAAAAGGTAATTTGGGACTTGGTTGTGAAATGACATTCAAATGAGGTTGGTCTTTGACCTTTAGATAATAGAAACCATGATTTGGGTGAAAGTAATAAGCAACATTACTGTGGAAACAAGAATTTGTTGAGAATTATCCAAACATCTTAATTATAAGTAAATCGACTAGTGTAGTTCTATGGTAGATATGGTGAGTGCAACTATAATCAAGAGTGACATACTTTTTTATATTTTGCCAAAATACATATACTATCATCCAAGATAAAAAATGAAGGCAACAAGCAGGGAACACATGATTGTGGATTGGAACATCACAAGTCACTACATCTGAAGGGTCTTATAGACAAACAGAAATGATGAACTGAAAAAAAAAAAAGAAATGATGAGATGAAAACAGGAATCAGATATAGAGATAAAGATTTGGAAGCAATCAATCTGAGTTGGTAGTTGAAGCCAAACAAGGAGACAAATCTACCTAGGGATTATGTAAAAGAGATGATCAAAGTTAGACCACTTGGAAACAATATAAGGATTCAAAAGAGCTAAGAAAAACCACTTATAGAGAGAGAATGATATGCAAATGAAAAACCAGGAGAGTAAAATAACAGGCTTCAGTCAAGAGAATTGAAAGAGGAAAAGTGTGGTAAATACTAATAAAGATTACAGAAAGTATGAATAATTAGGATTATGGGAGGCAAATTGAATCTTATATCAATCCTGGAAAAACTTTTATTATCAATCCTCATTCTTCTAGTGTGATCTCCGAGTGGCAGACATTCAGTATTGTCTTTATTTACTCAAGTTTAATTCAGTCTATCAATGAGTGTTTTAAATAATTTCTTAGTAGTTAACATTACTTCACTTTTCCATCTACAGATATAAGACATTATTGAAGTAGCCATCATCTATAGTTAATATTATGGCAGTAGAACACTTTCATAAATCACATTTTCTTCTTTTCAATATTTACATTATTTTTTGATGTTCGGCCATATAAATATAAATACTTGCTTATTAAATATGATTACAATGCACACATGTATATGGAAGAGTAGTGTTGTCTTATTTTGAAAGGAAGTAATCTTCATTTTTTATGTGTTCAACTACCATTAAATTAATCCCTCTATGTCTTATATTTAGCACAATACCTGGCACATAATAAGTGTTAAGTAAGTATTTTTCAATGATTATATAAATGAGGTAGTAAAAACAAGTATGATATATAAAAATATAGGTGAAGGAGCATGAGAAATAAGAAGACTCCCCTGGAAATTAAGGATATATTTAAATTAATATGTTTTGCCACTGAATAATTGAGAATTCAATAAAATTACTCTTAATTAAAACTCCTAACTTACATTCTTATGGGATTGTTCAATTTGAGGCTGGCTAATATTTTATCTTTGCAATATTTATGAAGTATTGTTTTTCTAAGTAAACTAGTAAGATAAATACTTCAAGAAGTTTATTTAAAACTGCTTGTGAAACAACTTTGAAGGATTTCAAAGATGAATTGTAAAGTGAAAATGAAATCAGCACATTGTCCATTTCATACTTGTACTAGATTCAAATGACCTCTGGAAAAAATAACTATATGTAGTTGTATAGTAATTTTGCTGGTTCTCATAAGATCATGGGTTACTTCTAATTTGGCATCCTAATATAATCAGAAACTCTCTGTATGATATCCTTTATAGGCCTATAATACTTACATAACCATAAGTCCCCGCCTCCATACCATTAGTATTATATTTGTTGCTTTTAGAAAATGAACAATACCATGATGTCTCCATGCACCAGACACTGGAGTTTCCAACATTTCTGTGAAGTATGTGTTATTATCCAAGATTCTTAGATGATGTAACTAATCCCTTAGATAATAAAATATCTCGTTACTAAGTAGAAGAATTAAACTTTTACCCAATGTCTATGTTGACTGCTCAAAACACCTCCAAAAAACCTGCTGATAAGAAAAATTAAGTCTATTAGGCCTATTTCAGTGAGGAAAAATACTATTTGAACATTTCCAGCATGCTGTAACAAAAATCCACATACTGGGTAACTTAAGCAGTAGAAATTTATTCTCACTGCCCCAGCTATTGTCAAGGTTAGTTCCTTCTAAGAGTTGTGTGAGAGAATCTATTCCATCTCATTCCTATATGCTGGTGATTTATCTTGCAGTCTTTGTTGTTTCTTGACTGGTAGGCACAAAACACCAATTTTCGACTTCATGTTCACATTCCATTCTCCCTATGTATAATTACGTCTCTAATTCCACCTCTTTTTAAAGGACACTAGTCACATTGTATGTCCTCATTGTAACTTAAAGAGTTATATCTGCAATGACCTATTTCCAAATAAGGTTCCATTCTAAGGTACTGAGGACTTCAACATATGAATTGTTTAAAGAGACAATTCAACCCACAATACTGGGTCTTAACAGTTTCTATGAATGAGGAAATTAGGGATGAGCATTTATTCAATTTTATTCTTTTTTTTTTTTTTTTTGAAGCAGGGTCTCACTAAGTTGTTAAATATCCATTGGTTAAGTCATCAAGTCTATGGTAGGTGGTAGAATAATAAGAGTTACTAAAATGAAAGGCCAAAAATTACCCTCCCCCATATTTGCAAAAGAATGCAACTACAGATAAGTGGCCTGCAGAGGGCCTTGTATCCAGGCAACCATCTGTCAATAAGATGTCCATGAAAGTCTCATAGATCACTTTTTATTCTTTATTTTGAAACAGGGTCTTCCTAAGTTGTGGAGTGCCTCGCTAGGTAGCTGAGGCTGGCCACGAACCCGGATCCTCTGGTCTCAGCTTCCCAAATGCTGGGATTACAAGCATGCGCCACCACACCCGGTATTTATTCAATTTTAAACATGAGTCATAATAATCTTATGACAAGTCTTATGAAGTAGAGTACTGGTTGGAACTGAGTACACTTTATGACAAACTTGGATTGGTGGGAAAAATGAGAAGAGGAACATGTTTTAATAAACGAACTCATAGTACTGATAGAAGCTAATGCCAATTGGTTGATTCATAGTTTCTTATGCAAAATCAGGTATATGGCTGGAGCAATCACCTTAATTTTGCTTGATCTCAACCTTGCTTTATATAAGGAATGAATAGTATACCTTGCCATAGAATTAACCTATAAGGAGTTATAATTGTGTTGATTTCAGCCCTCATATGTATTTTTTTAACCATTCTACATTCATCTGTATAACTCCAAAGCCTGTCAATTTACATAATACTAATTATGTAGTCTGTCCTGCTGTTGGATAGCTTTAATAAATATTGTATTAAAATTCAGTTTAAATTTGTTATTCTTTTACAGTGATTGTTGGTGTAAATTTCTTGGAATCTTTCTTCTACATGATAATCTTCAAGAAAAATATCAGTCTACCTGTTTGTAACTCTATCTATACATCCATATACATATATACTATCCCCAAGTAGTTTATTTGTAAATAAATTGCCTGGTGCTTTTTGGTTTTAATGTAAAAGTTATATTTATATGATAAATAATAATGATTTCATGGGAGGATGATAATGTTGATAATCCAAATAGCACTGAGTCATAACATTATCAGTATTCGATATATTGTTGCATTATAAAACTTTGTATACCTGTAAACACAAAATTAATTAGAGTATCTCAGATTCATTTCGACCATCTTAATAATAAGTTTCTGGTACTATTACCCCTTGATTGACAAAAGATAAAGCCATGTGGGATTTCTACCCAGAGTATATTTTCCTATTGTTTTGAAGTTCATTTGACAATATTAAATATATCATGCAAACTTTGCTTAGGCTGTTATAGGTAATCATGTTTATTAAAAACATTGGTGGTACACGCTTGTAATCCCAGCATTCGGGAGGCTGAGACCGGAGGATCCGCGTTCGCGGCCAGCCTCAGCTATATAGTGAGGCACTCAGCAACTTAGTGAAACTCTGTTTCAAAATAAAGAATAAAAAATAGGGCTGGGGGTGTAGCTTGGAGGTAGAATGGCCCTGAGTTCAATCCCCAGTACCGCAAAAAAAAAAAAAAAAAAAAAAAAACAACAACAACAAAAAAACCCATTCCATTCTATAAAGTAGAGAAGGGGTTTAAAATAGGGCTTTTATAGAACAGGTATCTATAGATAAGTCTGCATTTTGGGGGAAAAAAGTGGAGGAATGTTAAGAATTATCTATTTTGCTAAGAAAACATTATTTTTTTATATTTTATTGCTGCATAATAGGCTCACATCATAATGTAGTTTATAATGACACATGCACATAGCATTTGGTGAGTTATTTTGTGAATACATATAATGTCAAGAGTTATAGAATTCTACTCATTTTAATTTATAAATATTCTGTGATGGGTAATTAGATCAGTAAAATAAAGTCGAACAATAACAGAAACCTTAAAGCAATTTAGAGTCTTTTAAATCTTTAAAGAAAATCCATTAGGAATGTAAAAAACAGAATCAATGAGTTTTGAGTGTTTCTTTTTTTTTTTTTTCTTCCCTCACAGGGTCCAAGTTTCCTCACTGAGGCTGTTTTTCATAAACATGCAACCAAAATTGAAGAGATGGATCCTTCTTTCAACCTTCATGAAATCATAAGCAAGGTAGGAAAGATATGCATTCACAAACTCATGAACAGGATGAGAAAAATTTTGTTTTGTTTTTGGTAGGGTTTATTTTTGCTTTTAGTAGATACAGTAAAGGAAAATAATCAAGAGAAATCTAGATATTTACATTTGTAAAGTACACTAGAATAGACTTTAATATATTCTGTTATTAAAAAGTATAAGTGATAAGCAAATTTTCTGAAAAATAAATTTATTCAAGGTCTTAGAAATCCACAACTGATGATTTATATTAAAAATCAATCCTTAATAAAACAGTTGTTTCCCTTAATCTGAAAATATTTTTGTGGGTTTTTCTGATGTTTTAATTTTTTATTTAGATTTTTATTGATGCATTATAATTGTATGTAACAGTGAGATTCACAATGATAAAGTCACCCATGCACATAGATTATTGGGTCTGTTTCATTCCTTGTACTTCCCATCCTCTCCCATCCTCCCTCTTCTGAACTCCTTTCAGTACTTTACTTGTCTGTATTTTATTTTCATGGTTATTTTCTCTCAGGTTTGTGTTATATTCTTATAAATGCCTCTTCAATGTATACTAAGTACAATACAAAATTAGTCTTTAAATTTCTATGTCAAAAATCTTTTTTTGATAAAACATATATTCTATTTTTATTATTATTATTTTTTATTGGTGAATTATAATTATAAATTTTGTTAGGTACAAACTGTTAAAGACATACATGCACATATCTCTCATTTAACCCTTCCCCAATTCCCTCCCCTTCCCTCCTTCTCAAGTTCAGTTTAGTGATTGACTTTGATATGATTGTGAAAGTACATCATGTGCATTAGGGTGCCCCCCCATCACCTTCATTGCTCATATAAGGCTTCTCCTTCTTCATCTAGAGTCCTTCTTATGTCCCACTTTCTCCCTAGCTAGCTTCCACATATTAGGGACAGCATATGATTTTTTTAATTTTCTGACTGACTAATCTCACGTAGCATAATGTTTTCCAGTTCCAACCATTTCCTTAAAAATGACATGATTTTATTCTTCTTTTTTTTTTTTTTTTTTTTTTTTTTTTTTTGTGGAACTCAGGGGCATTCTACCTCCAAGCTATGCCCCCAGTCCTATTTTTTTATTCTTTATTTTGAAACAGGGTCTCACTAAGTTGCGGAGTACCTCACTAGGTAGCTGAGGCTGGCCGCGAACCCGGATCCTCCAGTCTCAGTCTCCCAAATGCTGGGATTACAAGCCTGTGCCATCACGCCCAGCTGATTTTGTTCTTCTTTATGGCTGAGTAAAATTCCATTGTGTACGTATCCCATAGTTTTATAATCCATTCATCTGTTGATGAACGTCTTGGCTGGTTCCATAGTTTGGCAATTGTGAATTCTGAGGCTACAAACATAGATACACATGCATTAGTCTAGTAGTTTGGTTTCCATTCTTTTGGATAGATACCCAGAAGTGGCATTGCTGGATCATTTGGTAGGTTCATTCCCATTCATCTGAGGATCCTCCATACCGTTTTCCAAAGTAGTTGCATTAATCTGCAATCCCACGAACAATGTACTAGGATTCCCACTTCTCCACACCCTTGTCAACATTTGTTGTTGTTTGTGTTTTTGATGATTGCCATTCTAATTGTTGTTAGATGAAATCTCAAAATCATTTTGATTTGCATGTCTCTGATTTCTAATGACAGTAATACATACATTTATTGGCCATTTGTATTTCTTTTTTTTGTGAAGTGTCTATTTAGATCCTTTGCCCATTTTTTATTGGGTTATTTGTTTTTGTAGCTATGAGTTCCTTGAGTTCTCTGTATATTCTGATATTAGTCATCTATCATAGGAGTAGCTGGCAAAAATTTTCTTCCACTATGTGGGCTCTCTGTTGAGGCTCTTGATATTTTTCTTTGCTGCACAAAAGCTCTACAGATTAATGCAATCCCATGTATTGATCTTCTTTTGAGTTGCTTGTGCCTTTGGGGTCTTGTTGAGAAAAGTTTTACCTGTGCTATGTGTTGAAGTGTTGGGCCTATACCCTCTTCAAGTAGCTGCAACATCCCTAGCCCTACTTCCAGGTCATTGATCTATCTTGAATTGACTCTTGTGCAGGGTGAGAAAGCGGGGTTTATTTCCATATTCCTGCATATGGTTAACCAGTTTTGCCAACACCATTTGTTGAAGAGGCTTTTTTCTAGTGTATGTTTTTGGCTCCTTTGTCAAAAATCAATTGACTGTAAGAGTGTAGGTAGGTTTTTGAGTCTTCTCTTCTGCTCTAATGGTCTATATGTCTGTTTTTGTGCCAATACCATGCTGTTTTTATCACTGTGGTTTTATAGTAGAGTTTGAAATCAGGTATTGTGATGCCTCCTGCATGGTTCTTGTTGCTAAGAACTACTTTGGCTATTCTGGGCTTTTTTTTTGTTCCAAATGAATTTAAGAACTGATTTTTCTGTGTCAGTGAGGAGTGACCTTGGTAATTTCATGGGTATTGCATTGAATTTGTAGATAACTTTTGGTAGAATGGCCATTTTGATGATATTTATTCTGCCTATCCAAGAGCATGGAAGATCTTTCTATCTTCTCATCTTCTAAGATCTTCTTTGATTTCTTTTTTCAATTTTTTATAGTTTTCCTTATGGAGGTTTTTACCTCTTTGGTTAGGTTTATCCTTAAGTATTTTAGCGTTCAGGGTGCTATTGTGAGTAGAATTGTTTCCTGGATTTCTTTTTCAGTGGATTTATAGTTATCATACAGGAAAACTTCTGATTTTTTTAAGATTGATTTTGTATCCAGACACTTTGCTGAATTTGTTGGTCAGTTCTATAAGTTTTTTGGTTGACTTTGTTGGGTCTTCTAAGTACAGTATCATGTCATCTGCAAAAAAGGAATAGTTTTAGTTCTTTTTTTCCTATATTTATACATTTGATTATTTCCTTTTATTACCTTATTGCTCTGGCTAGAGTCTCAAGTACTATATTGAACAGAAGTGGTGATGATGAACATCCTTGTCTTGCTCCTGATTTTAATGGGAACTCTTGCAGTTTTTCCCCATTTAATATGATGTTGGCTGTGGGACTATTGTATATTACCTTTATGATGTTGAGGTATGTTTCTTCTGTTGAGATTCTCTGCAGTGCTTTTAGCATGAATGTGTATTGGAGTTTATCAAATTCTTTTTCAGCATCTATTGAAATGATTATGCAATTTTTGTCTTTGATTCTTTTTATGTCGTGAATTACATGGATTATTTTCCGTATGTTGCAGCAGCTTTGCATCCCTGGGATGAACTCAACATGGCCATGATATATAATTTTCTTGATGTGCTTTTGAATGTGCATTGCTAGTGTTTTGTTTAGCAGTTTTGCATCTAAGTTCATCAGCAATATAAGCCTATAGTTTTATTTTTTGAGCTGTTTTCATTTGGCTTGGTATTAATGTGATGTTGGTGGAGAGTCCTTTTTCTTTTTATTTCATGGTATATCTTTAGGAGTATTGGAATTAACTCTTCCATAAAGGTTTTATAAAATTCACTTAGAAAACCATTTGGCCCAGGGCTTTTGTTAGATGGTAAACTCTTTTGTGTGTGTGTGTGTGTGTGTGCTTATCTAAGATCTACTTTTATTAGTTTTTTGGTTTTGATAATTATCCATGTTTAATTTGAAAAAGAAAAAGAAAGTTTTTAATCAGACTTGTTAGATAATGGATTGTTTTTTCTATTTTTAATTATAAAAATGTATCCTCAAATTTACTATTTTAACAGTTTTCTTTTTTTTATTGTAATAATTCATGTTTTGTATATATACACTTTTGTTAGGTACAAATTGATAAAGACAAATGTGCACACTCTTCTCATCTGACCCTTTCCCCAATTCCCACCCCGCTCCCTTGCCCTCCCTCCCTCTCAAGTTCAGTTCAGTAAGTGATCTTGATATAATTGTGTAAGTACATCATGTGCCTTAGGATGCTCTCCCCCCTCCCCCGTCCATTCCCTTCGGTTAAATCAACTTCTTTGTTTATTGAGGGTCTCTACTTTTTCATCTGGGGACCCTCTTATGTCCCATCTTCTCCCTAACATCCGCATATGGGAGAACATATGCTTCTTTACTCTTTGTGACTAGCTAATCTCACTTAACATAATGTTTTCCAGTTGCATCCATTTCCCTGCAAAGAACATGATTTTGTTCTTTTTTATGGCTGAGTAGAATTCCATTGCTGTTTCTAACTCTTTGATTGCTATTGGTTGGTTTAAAATTTCTCTATCTTCTTGATTCAGTTTAGGAAGTTACATGTGTCTAGAAATTTTTCAATTTCTTCTATATTTTCCATTTTGTTGGAGTATAGTTTTCCAAAGTAGTTTCTGATGATCCTCTGGATTTCCACACTGTTGGTGGTAATATACCATTTTTCATCCCTTATTTTGGTATTTTGGGTTGATTCTCTTTTTCTTTTGGTTAGGTTGGCTGATAGTTTTTCTAGCTTATTAATTTTTTCAATAAAACAGATTTGGTTTTGTTGATTTTCTGTATTTTTTCTCTATTTCATTAATTTCTGCTCTGATTTTAATAATTTCCTGACTTTTACTGGCTTTGGGGTTATACTGTTCTTGTTTTTCAAGGGCTTTGAGCTGTGTCATTAAGTTATTTATTTGGTGATTTTATGTTATTCTTATGTGAGTACTCAGTGCTATAAATTTTCCTCTTAGTTCTGCCTTTAAGGTGTCCCAGAAGTTTTGGTATGTTGTGTCTCTGTTTTCATTTGTTTCTAGGGATTCTTTGACCCGTTCTTCATTCAGCAGTGTGGTATTCAGTCTCCTTTGGTTTACATGATTATTCTGGGTCTTCTTAGAGTTAATTTCTAGTTTCATTCCATTGTGGTCTGAACAAACACAGGAAATTATGTTACATTTTTTGAATTTGCCAGTGCTCACTTTGTGGCCCAGAATGTGGTCTATTTTGGAGAAGGTTCCATGGGCAGCTGAGAAAAATATGAATTCAACTGTAGTTGGGTAAATATTCTGTATGTGTCTAATAGGTCCATTTGGTTTATGGTAATCTTTAGGTCTGACATATCTTTACTGACATTTTTGTCTAGAAAAATAAGTCTAGTGATGTGAGATGAGTATTGAAGTCTCCTAGTATTATTGCATTGGGAAATATGTGTGACTTTATATCATGAAGAATTTGTTTTATGAAAGTGGCTACACCCATGTTTGGGGCATACATTTTGACAATTATTATTTTCTCTTGATGAATTGTTCCTTTTACTAGTAAAATATTACCTGTTTTTTCTCTTCTGATAAGCTTAGGCTTGAAGTCTAATTTATCTGATATCATAGTTGCTACTCCTGCTTGTTTTCAATTTCCATCGGCATGGATTGCCTTACTCCAGCCCTTCACCTTTAGTTTGTGGGAGTATTTGCTTGCAAGATCTATTTCTTGCAGGCAACATATACGTGAATTATGAGGCTTAATCCATTTTGCCACCTTGTGTCTTTTATTGGGGAATTGAGGCCATTTATACTTAGTATGACTATTAAGGTATTATTTTTAATTCCTAACATTTTGAGTTTTGACTTATTTTTAAGGTAGTATTTGTTCTTCTTTGCTTAGTTGTTTACTCCCTGGAGATGTCTGGTTCTGACATTTACTTGCTAGTTCTTCTTTAATCTCTTTGAGTATTTTCTCTACTGCTGGTTTGGAAGACATAAATTCTTTCAGTTTCTATTTGTCATGGAAGGTTTTTTTTTTTTTTTTTCCTGTAAATTTTGAGAGAATGTTCTACTGGGTAGGAGAATCTTGGCTGCAAGTAATTTTCTTACAGAGTTTGGAATATGTTGCTCCAGTCCTTCCTGGCTTTCATGACTTGGTTTGGGAGGTCTGTAGTTATTCTAATTGGTTTGCATCTAAATGTCACTTTGCATTTTACTTTTGTTGCTTTTAAGATTCTCTCCTTGGCCTCTACTTTAATCAATTTGATTTTTATGTGGCATGGTGAGCCTCTTCTTTGGTCTTGTCTAGATGGGATTTTATATATTTCCTATACCTGTGTGTCAACTTCTCTTTCTATGTTTGGAAAATTCTCTGATATTACTCCTTTGAAAAGATGGTTTACTCCATTAGTTTCAACTTTTAATCCCTCTTCTATGTCTATTATTCTTAGGTTAGCTCTTTTAAAATTGTCCCAGATCTCATCGATGTCCAATTCATACTGTTGAATTTTTTTTTCTAAATTATGTACTATGGATTCATTTTTGGAATGGTCATCTTCTAAGAATGATATTCTATTTTCCATGTGGTCTAATCTACTGTTTATAATTTGTATTCATGCCTTTACTTCAATTATTGCATCTTTCACATCATTCACTTCCTTCAAGGTTTCTCTTTGATTCCTGTTCAGGGTGTCATATTTTTTGTTTATTTGTTCCTTTGTTTCTTTCCAACTGTCTCCACATTCTTTTCAGATATCATTTATGCTACTAAAGACATGAATTGTTCTTCTGGCAATCTCTGTCATTCTGTGTTGGTGAGTTCTGTTATTGTGGGATTGTGGTGGCTCATTGTTTCTTGTTATTTTTCCTTCCCATAATTTCCCTGTTCTTAAGTTTATGTCTTTGCTGCTCTTGCAAGCTTTCTCTCAATTTATAGGTTTCTTATTTTTATTTTCTCTCTGTGAATAGTATCTTGTACTGAGTTGCAATTACTCTAGGGCTTCTTCTGCCCACTGTAATGGTGCCATGGTGGGTTTCAGGTGTTGACTTCAAGGGTCCGTTTGTTGCTTCTGTTATGGGGATTCATCTCAGAGTTGTGAGTAGGACAGTTTGTTTCCTCTGCATTTTTAGGCCTCAATGTGGGATGTGTTGAGCCGTTCCTTACATCAGCAGACGTGAGTTTATCCTTGGTGTTTGGCAGTCCTCTCTGGTGATTCACTTCCCTGCAATAGGGATTTACAGGTTTCTGCTGGTATATACAAGGACAGATTGTGTTAGTTGTGAAGTTTGTTTGATAGGGTTGAAGCCACAGTGATGAATGCAAGAATAAGATAAAGTAGAAGGTATAATTGAGTGGAATAAGAGTATGAGTGTGTTAAGATGATATATGGTAAAAATTAGAGATATTGGATATGTGGAAGGATTCTGGTAGTCAACGTAGAGTACGTAGGTGTAGTGGCATGAAATTGTCTTGATATGAGACATGGAAAAAGAAAAGGGAGATAGAAAAAAGTGTTGAGGAGAAGAATATGGTTAGGAAAAAGGGAGGAAAGTTTGTAAAAGGGATGAAGAAGAGAGCCAAGAACTGAGCAAAAAATAATAAAGCAACCAACTATCCAAACAAACATAAATAAAACAAAGCAATACAAAACAAAAACAGAGTAAAAAATAAAAAAATACAAAAACAAAAACCCTGAAAGTATGTAAGTACAGAGCCAAATTGGCCTCTGCAGTCCATTTGAATCTACGTGGATATTTTTAGCTTTTAAATGTCTACTCACTATATTAAATTTTTAAGCATGTTTCAGGCATTCTTATTTGCTTTCTCTGTCAGTGCAGACAGGGAGTTCTACTGGCACCTCTCTCACTGAACCACTCTTTGTCAATGTAAGAAGTGGGCATCACTGGATCTGGACCTAGTGTTAGCCTGAGGCTCCACACTTTCAACAGGTTCTCTCTCTCTCTCTTTCTCTCTCTGCCGTTGTGTGTGGCAGGTATGCAGTCCAAATGTGGGGCATTGTCCAGGGGGCCTGTAAAGTCTCTATGCCTCGTGTGCTCTGGGTTCCTCCTACATTTCTGCTCCTATCCAATTGCCAGAGAGGTGGGTGACCAAGTCTTTCATTTCCACAGGTACACAATTGACTTACAACTGAGTGCTGATCTGACTCTGTAGGAAGAAATGAGATGGGGTGACCACACTGCAGGTTTAAGCTTGTTGTACCAGACATTTGGTCACTGTCAATTGTGCAGGGATAAGCTGCCTGATTAGGGTGTGGAGTTCTGGAGTAGCTTACTCCACATCTGGTTGCTGGGTATGTAGGAGATCCTTATATATCTCAGTGCTAATAGACCCTGATCCCAGTGGCTGGTTCAATGTCTGCTGGGCACAAGGGCGCCTTCTCTATCCCTGGTCTTCTTTCTGGGTTCTGTGCAGCTGCACTTCAATTTTCACTACTTTGTTCATTTTTTTGCTGCTTTTTTTTTTCATCAGTCAAGAAGCTGGTTTTACAGCATTTTTGATTCAAGCTCTACAGCATCTGAGGAGAAGTGTTTCTCTCAGACACCATCTTGGACTCCTCTCTGTCTTAATCTTTAAGATAAATTTTTTTGTGTTACTTTTTAGTTGTAGTAAAAAGAAGGGCTCCTTTTTAAAAGGAGAAGTTAGTTGCATTTAAAATGACATGTTTTTGCTCTATGGTGGTTATACTTATATTTTCACTGAATTTTCCTAGTCATAAATTAATTACGTGAAGAAAATTAAGTTTTAAAGTATGGAGCAAATAAATTTAATGTTCCTGACATCATAAGAATATTTACATAATTTATCTTAACCTCTCAAATCCTGCCTTTTGGGGATAGACTTTGTAGAGAATATTGACATTTTACAATACATAATTCTATTTACTTTCTTGAAGGATTTAAGCATTCTTAAATTTTAATGAAATTTTACAAGGCTGCTTTTCTCCTTTCAAAAGAAGTGTGGTAAAATTAACTGAGTTCAGTGAATGGTAAGAGAATGAACTCAGAATACAGAGACTAGAGTCTGTGTTTATCTCTGACATTTAAGAACTTTGTAAATTATTTCATTTCTAAATCTTTAAGAGAAGAGGATTTTGAATTATATATTACTTAAAATTATTCTAAGCTCAAAATATCTGGATCTTAACTATATATTTGCCATTGTTTTCTTTCCAACCTATCCCAGTTCCATGATTAATTTTTAATATCTCTATCTTTGATTGTCCACTGTTATTTGATGTAACAAGATAGAAGTAAGAGAAGCATCTTCTTAGTATTGAAAATCTTAGCTGTATTCCTAATACTTAGTGACAGTATTTATATCTATGTATGTGTATTGAATATGTACATATATTATTTATAAATATTAATACATAGGAATGAATGTATTTGTGGATGAATATATACATATATTTGTAGGAATATATATTATCCCTTAAATATTCTGGGTACTTAGAGCATATATATATTTTCTTATTTCTATGCAATAAATTAGGATTTGAAGGTAATAGAATAATAATATTCTCTTAATTTTTCCTGCTTTTGTGTTGGTAAGAAACATCAAGGATTTTTGTGAAAGGGGCAATTTGAGATTATGTTAACATCAGACATAAAATGAGATGATAATGCCTAACAAGTAAAATCCCTATTTGGAGAAAATATTAGAAAATATTTACATTAGAGATATAAACACATACTAATTCTCAGTGTCTGAAGACTTCACCACTCTTAGTCAAATGCCTGAGAGCATACTGTGAAGCAGAGCTGGATCAGGAAAAAAGCATGGGAGCAGATGACAGAGCCTGGACAGTACTTAGTGTACACAGAAAGAACACAGGAGACTATCAGAAGACCCAATTTCATCCACATATGTTCTACATGTATTTTCAAATATAGTTGATTTGTAAGCAGACATTTTGCTAATCCATTTAATGGATATTGGAAAAATTCTCTCTGTGAAAAAATAGAACTCTCTGAAGTTTGCAGACAAGAGTTCTGTGAAAAATTTCATGAAGATATATACAAGCCAGGTGTAGTGGTGCACACTTGTAATCCCAGTACTTAGGAGGCTGAGACAGGAGGATCCAGGTTTGCAGCCAGCCTCAGCTAGTTAGTGAGGCCCTCTACAACTTAGTGAGACCCTGTTTCAGAGTAATGAATAAAAAAAATGGGACTAAGGGTTTAGGTTGGAGGTAGAATGCCCCTGAGTTCAATCCCTAGCACCACAAAAAAAAAAAAAAAAAAAAAAAAAGATATATACATATATCATGTTAAGTCTGTTTCTCCAATCCTCATGTCTACCTACACAAATGTCATAGGCACAGGCCAAAGGAAGAAATTGTGCTTTACCTGTTCAGTGTTAGTTTATCAATAGCAGAACTGAGGAATTGTATGAAGAAGTATTTAAGTATTTAATGTCATTTATTTTGGGTCAACAGAAAAATAGAAGCACCTAGAAAATATAAATTAGTTGAATAGAGTATATGACTATGAAACATAAAATAGGGATATTAGTTCTATCTTGGCACAAGCAGATTGTTATATTATTTAGAAAAATTTTATTTTATTTTTGCACCAATAATGCATACACTCACAATGCCTTCTTAACAAGGAATTTATGAAGTTAAAAGAGCTGGTGCCTGTTTCCTCTAGAAATGTAGTATGTATATGATCAAGTGTCATTAAAAAAATTCTAGAGCTGAATTTTTTGTTTGTTTGTTTTTGCGGTACTGGGGATTGAACTCAGAGGCATTCTAACTCCAAGCTATACCCCCAGTCCTATTTTTTATTCTTTATTTTGAAACCGGGACTCACTAAGTTGCGGAGTGCCTCACTAGGTAGCTGAGGCTGGCCGTGAACCCAGATCCTCCAGTCTCAGCCTCCCAAATGCTGAGATTACAAGCGTGCGCCACCACACCCGGCTAGAGCTGAAATTATTAAGTAGGCATTTACCTACATTTTCTGATTCTTGTTCTTACAAAAATATCAATCTCTTCCTGTATATATATATATCAATCCTTGAGCTGGGCATGGTGGCACATGCTTGTAATTCCAGCAATTGGGAGACTGAGACCAGAGGATCTGGGTTCATGGTCAGCCTCAGTTACCTACTGAGGCACTCTGAAACTTATTGAGATCCTGTTTCAAAATAAAGAATAAAAAATAGGGCTGGGGGTATAGCTCGGAGGTAGAATGGCCTGAGTTCAATCCCCAGTACCACAAAACAAAACAAAAACAATATCAATCATTTGAAATAACTAAATTCTGAGAATAAACTAAACGTATACAACTGGAGAATAAAGTTTAACTTGTGAAAAGTTGAGGCCTTTCTAATACTTTGTTTCCCTAAGGAAAATACTGGTATTATTTCAGCATGTCATACATTTATTACATTCCTATCCCACATAGTAATGTGATATTATAGAAATAACCATTGAATTTGAGTTAAAAATACCCACTTAGGTATAAATTCTATTTATTGGTCATGACAAAAAATATAAAATATAAGACTCACTATATAAAATTATGATGCACAATTGTTAGAATTAAGTATTAGCATTTGATATTATTAGTAAAAAATGTAATATTAATCAATAATGAAGTATTTTCAAGAAACCAATAGTAATTGAAATATTCAAGGTCAATTTATTTCCCCCAATAAGTGTTTGTATTTAATATAGCACCATAATATAATAGCATATTTTTCTTATCTAATTAAATTCAACAACACAAACATTTAATATATATGGTACAATCTATTATTCTTTCTAAGGAACTATTTGCATCCTACAACTTTGCATAAATCATGTGTGATTTTATGTCAAAACAAATTATAAATTCTATATATTAGAAAGTTAATCATTTATAATTAGTGCTTTGACAAATTTAAATACTATGTTAAAATTAATAAAGCATATTCGTACTATAGCATGTGAGTTCTGAGTCCTTGATAGCAGGTTTTCAATGCTGTCTTTTAGTTTTTTGTTGTTGCCATTGTTGTTTTTTACAAAGTTTAAATTTTCTTGGCATTTGTCTTTTTGATATAAAGCATGGAAAACTAAGAAGTAATGAATGAGGTTCAATATTGATGCCAAAAGATGTAATCCATCATGGCCCTGATGGCAGTCAAGTGGTCAAGAGGTGTCGTGTACAGTTGCTAAAGGGTAATACATGCTTCATCAATGTTGAAGATGTTTTTCTAATCTTCTATAATTGCCTTAAAATAGCATTTGTTCTTTTTAATTATCATTGAAGCCAAACTTATTCCTTCAAAGATTAAACATGAATTAAATACCAGTATAAATCTTAGCTACTTAATCTTTTAATAAGTGAATTAAAAATCCCCATGGATTCATGTTTTGAAATAGTCTATTTCTCCTTCTACACCTAGGAATTCTCTAGTTATGTTTCTAAATATTCAGCATTTAGCTCATAAGTTGTTATTAGTTATATAAGCATTATAATAAAAAGAAAAACACTTGAAATGCAAAATCAATTAATGCACAGGAGTAGTTCCCAACATTTCCTTTCAAATATTATGTCCATAATAGATATCTAATTAATGATGATTATGAACTTGTATTTAAACAAAATAAAACACTATAGCTAGATTAAGAATAATTTAAAATAAAATCTGTGGGCATTTGGGGTACCAAAGGAAATGAACTACCTATTACTTTATTCCTGGGTTGATAGTTCATTTCATCTGGCACGCCAAATCCTCTGTATTGTATATAAAAAATATATGAATATGATTGATATATCCAGTGAAGCAAAAATGCCCTATAGTTGTGGTACCATGGAAACCAATAAATGACCTAATTCTGTTTGTGAGTTTTTTCAAGAAATATCAGATTATTATTAGACCTTAGTTTTTCTAACCTTATTTAATAAATAAATTCATTATTTTAATTAGTATTAGATGCACAGTATTAATAAGTATAATATCATTCTTAAAAAGAATTGTATTTTTCCTTTATAATGTAGAACCAGGAATTTTTATAAAAATAATTTATGTTTTACTATATCACAAAGAGAAATTATGGAAAGAATATTATTAAAGGAATATTATGGTATATGTTCATTATAAATGCAAAGAAATTATCACAGTGATATTAAACTTCAAACTGAGGCAATATTTGTACAAAGTCTAGAAATCAAGATTAGCAATTTTTATATAGTTCGTGTTTTACAATATACCTATATTTGCCCCTTATCTTAGATCAAATTTTAACTTAATTTTACAGTGATATGGTATAGGTTAATGATGGACTTTTTAATAATGAACACATTTAAATAATTCTAATTTAAGAAATAATAAAATAAATAAATTATTCTAATTTTTCACCACTTCAGTTATGTTAGATGCATTTGGCTACCAATGATCATTTAGAGTTAAATAACAGTAATCATTTAATTAATGGAATCATATTTGCTAACATATTCTAACCACATGACTTTTGATATATAAATCTTTACTTATTGAAAACTTATTTAAAAACATGATTGTACCGGTTATAAAAAGATTCTTAGAGCATGGAAACTGAAAACTTAATCTTCTAATTTTATAAATTTAGAATAGAGGCATTTAAAACATGGAATAATTTAAGTTCTCTTGAGATGTCACTTGAAGTTATAGCTTTAAAATAATATACATCAGTATCTTTATATAAAGTAAGATAATGAAGAAGAGACAAAATCTTTTATTTAGTTTTTTAAGTTTCAAAGGTATGTTTTACTCATGCGGCTAATAGAACCTCAGGTACAGTTATTTAAATACTTAGAAAACCTGACTATGATTTCTAATCTGAATGAGGAAACAAATCTGAGTGTCCACCATTTGTTTCTATTGTTGACATATTCTTTGAATAAAATATGAAAATATATATTGTATTTTGGACAGCAAGTTTAAGGATATCCTTTAATCCTATATGTATACATCTGAGGTTTGTCTGAAGCTGTGGTTTTTCTAAAGCTTTTGTTTTAAAAGAATTTTATAATTTCCCCTTGCTATATTAAATTATTGGAAACTAGATGCAAATGTATCTAGAAAGATCTACAATGTATGTTTTCAGGACATTGAAATAAACCAGAAAACATACCAAATACTTTTCTTAAATGCAGAGGTTATATGTTGTAATAAAGAATGTTGTTTGGAGCTACTCAAGGGAGATAACGGTATAGTAAAAACATTCCCTTCTGCTTTGAAGAAGAAATATTATAAGTGTGCATTTTCTTCATAAATGAAGATATTACATAATATATATTATGTATACTATTTATTTAATATATATTATTACTAAATATACCATTTATTGATATTGAAGACTGTGCTATGACTATATTTCCTATTGCCCAGAGATGTTTGGTTTATTGTTTTTCATTATACTGCACAAACATTATAGTTTCTTAAGGTTTCTTTTTCTTTTTGTTTTTATTACTCAATGGTAAATTTATTACACAATATGAAATTGTCAAAAATCAACTCTTTTTTTTTTTTTTTTTTTTTTTTTTGCGGTACTGGGGATTGAACTCAGGGGCGTTCTACCTCCGAGCTACACCCCCAGCCTTATTTTTTATTCTTTATTTTGAAACTGAGTCTTACTAAGTTGCGGAGTGCCTCACTAGGTAGCTGAGGCTGGCCGCGAACCCGGATCCTCCGGTCTCAGCCTCCCGAATGCTGGGATTACAAGCGTGCGCCACCACACCCGGCTAAAAAATCAACTCTTTTTAAACAGAAGTTAATCATCAAAGTAGATATTTTTCCCAATGCTACAGTAAATTAAGAGTAATTACTCCATATTAAGATAAGAAAGAGTAGAAAGGCTATTACACTATATACATTTTTCATTTATATATACATAAACTTATTTCCACAGCTATTTAACTGAATATCAATATAATATTTATATTAATCAGAATAGCAAGTTATAATATCACCTAAAAATAATGTGACAATTTTGAAACAGTGCAACAAATGTATTTCAGGAAATAATCACATTTGATTCACGATGCAGTTACTCAAGAAAGGAGCATTTTTGGTGATAATTAAATTTTTCATATTATAAATAAAAGTTCTTATTTTAGGGGTTTGTCAAGAAGTTGAAAGTGAATTTTATGTTAACTTTTGCTTTTCTCCCTCATTTTGAAGAGGATACTGTCTTTTCATTATAATTTTCAAGGTATGAGAGAAGTATACCAGCAAAGGACAGATTAATCAGTGGATAACAAGTTAACCCAAGGCAGGGAAGTCGTGTCCTTTCAAAAAGTGTTGCTGAAACAAACTTTTTGCATCATGAAGAGAATTAAAAGCTCCAGGCAGTATCTGCTTATTAAAAATATCTAATATAACAGCATTTCAGAAGAATCTGGGCAGTCTACTTGGAAAATGGACTTGAATCTTCATATCGAGATGTCTTGGAAATAGTACCCCAACCCTGATGGTTGACTACAATACATGATACCCCTAAGAACATACTTGTAGACACACCAACTCCTCATATTGTATAAGCTGTTTAATGGCACCAATTTTCAGCATAGTCACTTTCAATATTGTTCCTTGGAACATCCAAACACACACACACACACTCAAAAGTTTATGTCTATATTGGTATCCATATCAATGACTTTGCACTACTGTTTGTCTTTTCTTCTAGGAAACTCTAAATGCCATAATGTTACTGATTTTTTGCTTGTTTATGGAACTTTGGTTCTGTATAACCTGCTATATTTGGTAGGATATGGAAAATAATGAAGTGCAGATTTCTGTTGCATATCCTCTGGTCATAATTTATATAATGCAGTTTTTTAAAGATTTCATAACAATTAGTATTTTAGTACTAATTAGTATATACTATTATATATACTAAATAGTATAATATAGTATATATACTATTTAGTATATATATATATATATATTCCCAAAATGTGACATTTTATGACATTCAATTTTAAGAACTAAAGAAAAACTGAATTTGAAGAAATCATGCAAATTTGTTTTTAAAAGATATTAGATGAACAACATATATTTTGGGCCAATGAGGAATTGTCTATTAATATGTCTATTTAATTTCACTAAATTAAGGCTTAGAATTTTATTACATTTGAAATCACAGTGACCTTAAGCCATTTAGTAGAGGTTCAATTAGTAAAATTTTTGCATTATAAAATAAAACAGTAATAAATAATCAGTTATATCTCTAAGTCCTTATGAAGAATTATAATCCTAATAATTGCTTACTTTAGAGAAAGCAAAAATGATGATATCCATTTTAAACACGTTTCCTTCAAAATTAAAGATGCACATATCAGGATGGTTTTTTTGTTTGCTGTTAATAAAGACCCATCTGCAATCGTATTTATTAAAAGTAACGAATCCTACTGACTCATATAAAGGAAAAGGTATTAAGCATACCTCAGGAGTGGTCCAGATATAGTGCCAGATCCACTATTTGTCTTAACCTCAGTTCTTTCCTTCTCTATATTGGATATTTAACCGGAGGAATTCTTTCATAGAAAGAAATGTTGTCAGGAATTATGCTTTTTCCCTGGTGACTTTTCTTTCCTCCCCCTCCTCTTCTCTCCCTCTCTTTCTTCCTTCCCTCCTTTCTTCTTTATTTCTCTATTTATTTATTTCTCTTTCTCTGTCTTTCTTTTATTTTTATTTATTTTTTGAGGAGGAGGGTACTGGGGAATAAACTCAGGGGCATTCTACCTTCTAGCTATTCCCCCAACCTTTTTATTTCTTGTTCTGAAAAAAGGTCTCATTAGGTTGCTGCCTGAGGATAATCTTGAACCTGTGATCCTTTTGTCTCAGCCCAAGTACTGGGATTACAGGCATGTACTGAATACCCAGCTCTTCCAGTGAATTTCTTAAAACAGCAATAATGCTGATTTCTAGAAAGCACCAGAAAACTGACCTGCATCATAGTTTTCTGAGTTAGTTTCAGGCTCTTTTAGTCATTCTTTGTGACCAATGAAATAATTCTGCTGATTGAATTGGGCCAAGTTGATATAAACCAATCAACACAGAAAAGAGATTAAGTCTACCTTCCTTAATTTAGGGCCATCATTCTGGTAGGACAGGAATATTTTATTCCTAAAGTGTGGCTACAAAATAGAATGAATTGCAGAGCAGTAATGGTGTTGCAAAGACAGCCACCAAATCATATATCAGTTAGAACAAATGATGCCCACAAAGGAGTAAGTACCAGCATTTAAACTGGTTGCGGTGGTCCATGCCTGTAATTCCATTACTTAGGAGATTAAGACAGAAGGATTGCAGGTTCAAGGATAGCCAAAGACTTAGGGAGACTCTGAGCAACCAAGCAAGACCCTGTTTCAAGGGAAAAATTAAAAAGGGTTGGGGGCATATTTCCTAGGTAGAATGCTTCCAGGTTCAATCCCCAGTACAACTCCCTCCCCAACACACACAACTAGTATTTAGAAAAATGCCAAAAACTGCACTAAAAAATAGATATTTCAGATAACAGTTTACTATATATTTTGGTATGTCTAGTTCACCAGAAATAGAACAAAAGATACATTTTACAAAAGTCTAATACAGTGTAGAAAATATTCATAAAATGAATTAATTTAATTTATTCTCAGAGCATCACTACATGTTATGGAGTATTAAAATTAAGAGTTTAACAAACAAAGTAAAACAAAAAATACTTACTGTATTTATTAAGAATTTTTTTTTGTCCCTTCTGGCCTTTTGGTAATTATCTGAACATGATCAACATTCACCCTGAGACTCAAAATCATTCTCAAATATATGACCTCAGCCTGCCACTACAAACTGAATGGATTTGACATATGAGTGAAATCTACTTGCCAACTTGGATCTAAAATGCCCATCATTTACAACCTTGGACCTTTAAGGAGGTGGGAGACCCTGAGAAGCTTCAAAGAATCTCTGATTTAAGAGCCCTAACTAATGTAAGGAGCTCAGTACTAATTGAAGAAGCCAGTAACTAAAATTTGAAGAGTAAACTACATTTAAAATATGAAGCATTGTTAAAAATACCAAATATTTTAAGACAGTATCAGTTTATAAGTAGGAAAGCTTCATTTTGGCTAACAGTTCAGGAGATTTCAGTTCATGGTTGACTGGACCCATTGCTTCTGAGTCTGCAGCAAAGCAGGATATCATGGTAGGAGTAGTGTTGGAGCAAAAGCCCCTTGCTTCATGGCTGCGTACTAAAGGGAGAAAGAAGAGACTGGGATCCCATGATCACCCTTGAGTTCACATCCACAATGACCAGAAGGCCTCCCAAGAGGCTGGGAATCCAGCTTTTAAAACATAGGCTTTGGCAGATATTCCAAAGTATAGCATTCTATGTAGCCTAAATTTTCTCCTTATAATTCATAGTCTAAAACAAAGATATTGACATTGGATTGGGCAGCTAAATATACACTTTTGGTTAGGTTTTGAATATTAGAAATAATGTATGCTGTGAGTTTAGAGATAAAATGTCAGAGATGCATATGAGGAAACGATAGAAATATTACATTAGTCAATGTTTGTTTTGGCTATTAATAACAGTTTCATATATACAGTATGAAGCAAGGCATAAGAAAAATGTATGGCATTTGAATTAATTGAGAAGAGGGCAATGCATACCAGTATATTTAGAAAGACATGGCAAAAATGAGAAAGTTTATAAAATCTATAAATGAACAAAACATTTAAATAGCTAACATATGATTATTATGTTAAACCATATTTTTTTTAAATATAAGAGAATAAACATTAGCCACATGTCCTGAATGCCAATTAATTTAAATGACATTTATCTGATCTAAGTAATTGAACAGTTTTCAGGGTAATGTAAAGAAAAACTAAACTTATTATGAATCAAGTTTATTTAAGAAAATGTGAAAATAAATATTGTTCCAGCAAAAAAAAAATCTAAATTGAACACAATAGTATAGATATTTTTTCCAGATTCAAATGTTAAATTTACCAGTTACTAATTCATGCTATTAAAAATGAAACAAAAATTTGCCTTTGATTTTTTCATTCTGAAATGAATCATATGCACAAAGGGAATATGTAATTATGTACATCTTAAAGAAAGGCCATGAATTAAGCTTCCATATAACCACAGTCCAGGTAGGAAATAGGACAGTGACAGGCTCCTAAAGACTATTCCTGAGATGTCCGTTTACAATCACCAGTCAAAATCTTCCTAGGCAAAATGACTATTAAGTTTTTTGAAAATTCTATTTATAATATTTTTTATATTTATCTTCTTTATATGAATCCTTAAACAATATATTGCTTGAAGTATTGATTTGAGATAAAACCAACACATAATTGCCCAATATATACTTGCTCAATATAATGCTGTTGATGTTAACTATTCTAATTAATTGCATCTAATATCATAGTTGTAAGAGGTAAATAATTAATAAGCTAAGATTTAAAAATTTTGATGTTAAAAGTGTCCTTTAAAATTATCACTTTGAAGCCGGGCGTGGTGGCGCACGCTTGTAATCCCAGCATTCGGGAGGCTGAGACCAGAGGATCCGGGTTCGCGGCCAGCCTCAGCTACCTAGTGAGGCACTCCGCAACTTAGTGAGACTCGGTTTCAAAATAAAGAATAAAAAAAAAAATAGGGCTGGGAGTGTAGCTCAGAGATAGAATGCCCCTGAGTTCAATCCCCAGTACTGCAAAAAAAAAAAAAAAAAAAAATCACTTTGACAATACATTTTGTGATTAATTAATTTGCCAACCACAAAAGTAAGCATCAAGATTAAATAAGGTAAATAGCTGAAAAATGCCTCAAAGTTTTTGCACTCCAGTCCCATTTATTCATATAGAAAACAACAGCTTATTGAGCACCACTAAATTTCCAGGGATATAAAAATATACAGAATAAGAATCTATACTTGTCTCACTTTCAATCTATAATACTGCCCAACATGCCCAAGCTAAAAAAATCCCCATTAGGCAAATCTTTACTAATCACATTATAAGTGCTGGACACTATTAGTTGCAGGGAATATAGCAGAAAACACAAGAAGAATGATGAATTGCCTTCATGGAGCTGAGAATGTATAAGAAATCAATATCACAAAAAATCTACCTCTGAATACAAACCTTGCTAAGGCTCTAGGGAGAAGTAGGCAATCCTATTGGGACATAAATAGTGCTGTGGGAAGTCCTTCCTAGTCTGGGATATTTGGGGACTTTTTCTGGAACAGTAGTTCTTTAGTTTTGATCCAAAATGTTTTAGTTAAAAAAAGGAGAAGAGAAGAAAGTGGATCAGCAAAGAAACCTGTATGAAAAAGTCTCTGAGTTACAAAAGAGCATGGCTTATTCTAGAAAATGGAAGAAGTCGGAGTCATTGGAATCTGGAGTTGATGAATGGGATATAACTGAGACTGAAGAGCAGACTGAGTTGGTTGATAAAGTAGATAAAGTTATGCCTCATGTGCATAACACTGTTAGTGAAAGAAAGGAAGTTCCTAGGACTGTATGAATAGGGTTCCAAAAGTCAGTGAAAAGGGGATTTGCAAAATCAATGCTTATATTCTTCAGAATAGATAATGATGATGGATTCTATTGATTTTCATTTGGCACCAAATAGCACTAGACAGTAGAGCTGATATGTCTGAGTAGTAATTGGTTCAATGGTCTGACGATGATTAAATTTAAAAAGTCAGATAAGAATGTGGAGAAAGAAAATCCAATATAAAATAACATTTGTTAATTAGTAATATCTTAAATTTGAAGTCTAGCTTAAAGTTAATTTGTTTATAATTATAATCACTTGAATCTTTTTTTGACTTTTTAAATATTGTTTTAGTTCATTTTGTATATCCGAAACTTTAAGGTGCTATTTCTGCCAGGGAGTATGACATCTTAGCATTTCAAAGACTTAGTTTTAATATGTTGACATATATAAAAGTCATATTTCACTTTTAAATAGCAAAATTAATACTCAAAATAATATTTATTTAATAAATTTACTAAAATATCAAGGTAAATCTGAAGCTAAAGAACAGATACATTAATAAAAAGCATTTTGGGCTATGGTACAGTACTGATAATATATGCATCATATTTGCATTCCATCAGAGACATATCTTACCTTGTTATCCTTTCATAAATATATTTCATATTAATCACGTGATGAAGGTGATAGCATTCTGATCTATTGAACAGACACATTTCCCCTTGATACCAGAAAATTATAACTGTGACTTTATCACAGTCAAGTGTTCAATCTCCTATGATAATTGTCATGAACGATTAGGTTATAATGCAGTAACAGAGAATTGCAAAATCTTCATGGCTTAAGAAGACAAAAAGTAGCTGGGCGTGGTGGCACGCACTTGTAATCCCAGTATTTGGGAGACTGAGACGGGAGGATGGCAGGTTCACGGCCAACCTCAGCTACTTAGTGAGGCCCTCTGCAACTTAGTGAGACCCTGTTTCAAAATAAAGAATTTAAAAATAGGGCTGGGGGTGTAGCTCGGGGGTCGAATGCCCCTGGGTTCAATCTCCAGTACCACACACATACAAAAAAAAAAAAAAAAAAAAGACAAAAAGTTTTACTTACATATTCAAAGTCTGCAATTTCTACTACATAATGACTGTGAATTTTCTCAACATCAACACATACTTTACATTTACGAAGGCAGGGAAAGGGGAAAATAGGCAAGAATACAGTGCCTATAACTGTTTGTGTCTATAAGTGACATATCTTGCTTTTATTCATAGTATCATGGGCCAATACATGCCATATGACTATGCCTAAGTTCAAGGTTCAGAAAAATGCATCACTACTATGTATTCCTGATGAAAAGAAATAGAAATAGTGGTGATCAGCACAAAGCACATCTATTAGCCATTTGCCTAGTAATTTAAATGCTAATTGGTAATTCTTACCAGAGTGACTGGTTTTTACTAAATATTGTGAACTGGTAACTTTCTAATTATATTATTTATTCTGTCTTTATTAGCTGATATGCTTCTGTAAATTGCTATTTGGTGACCCTGAGATATAGTTGCTATGGAAATGCAGGTTACATGTTTAATACTTTTTTTCTAATAAATTTTCATGAAGTTGGCTTAATAGCTTATTCAAATGATAAAAAAAAAATGTTTCTGGATTTTTTTTTCTAATGTGTTGTTATATATTAAAAATCCCTGGAGTAACTTCAAAGTCTCTGGTCTAATTTCCAGGTCTTTGATCCATCTTGTGTTGACTCTTCTGCAGGGTGAGAGGGAGGGATTTAATTCCATTTTTCTATGAAATGAAATAGGTCCAACACTCTAATACATAGGCATAGGTAGAAACTTCTTCAATAAGCCTCCCAAAGATCAAGAATGAATAAATGGGATGGCATTAAAGTTAAAAGTTTCTGCTCATCAAAGGAAACCATCAAGCATCTAAAGAGAGAGACTGCAGAAAGGGAGAAGATCTTTGCCAGCTATTCCTCTCATAGAAGATTAATATCTAGAATATACAAAGAACTTAAAATATTTAATACTAAAAAATAACCAAATCAAGAAGTGGGCAATCAAAGTAAATAGACATTTAACAAGAGAAGAAATACATATGGCCAATAAATATATGAAAACAATGTTCAACAGTATTAGCAATCAGGGAGATGCAAGCAAAAGTACACTGAGATTCCATATAACCCCAATCATATGGCAATCAAGAAGTTAAACAACAAGAAATGCTAACAAGGATGTGGGGAAATAGAAATGCTTCTGTAGGATTACAGATTAGTGCAGCCTATATGAAGATCAGTGTAGAGATTCCTCAGAAAACTTCGAATAACCCACCATACAATCCAGTTATATCACTCCTGGGTATCTTTCCAAAGGGATTGAAATCAGAATATTATACTAGTACATGCATATCTATGTTTATAAGAGCATAGCTCATAATAGTCAAATTATGGAACTAATCCATGTGTCCATCAAGAGATGAATGGATTATGAAATCATGAGATACACACACAATGGAATTCTACTCAGCAATAAAGAACAAAATTATGTCATATACAAGAAAACATTAAGAACATTAAGTGGGATTAGCCAATCACAGAAAGTGAAGTGTCATATACTTTCTTTCATATGCAGAAGCTAGAAAGTAATTGGGATATAAGAGAGACTTTAGATAATGGAGGAGAAACCTCAGTGGATCCAAGGAAGTGGTACAGGAGAGGGAGAGTGAATTAATAAAGGAAACACTTCTGTATTTCCTATCATTTTCACAGCTGTAATCTAAAGAACTGACCATGTAATTTAGAGAAAGGAAAATTCATTTGCTCACAATTTTCCTTGGAGAATTTTGGTGTTTAGTTCATGAGGACAGAGATCTTGGATCTCAGAGCATTCCAGCAGGAAGTGGAGAGAAGGAGAGCACGATGGGCTGTTCTCATATCAAAGAAGCCAGAAGCAAGAGTGCGATCAGGGGAGGAGGAACCATATATAATCCCTGAGGACACACTTCTAGGAACCCATCTTCTCTAGTCACATTCTACTGGCCTGAGTCACCAGAGAGATAAATCCATTGTAATAGATGTATCAACTGCTAGGGTTACAATCCAAATGCTTTAATCACATTAATTCCAAACACCAATTTAGGAGCTCTTCACGGGGCCATTTGATATCTAATTATAACAACTTCCATTGGTGTTATGTACATATGTGAAAAAAAGCAATGCCAGTCTCAATACCATGTATGGGGCAGGAACGGGGGAATGAGGAGGTAGCAGGGGGAAAGCTCACCAAGTGCTGTGTGCATCTATGTTACTATCACTACAAACTACATTATGATAGGAGACTATAATGCACCCATAAAAGTATAAAAAATAATAATCCCAACCACGAAAGCCTATTGTTACATGCCTATAGTGAACTCTCTGTCATAGTAACTATTTCAGGTTATGTGGAGGATAAAAAGAGAACCTAGGGTCAAATAAGTTTTAGAAAGGCTTAATATCAGACACCATGCTATTGAGTGATTTTAATGTATATGGTTAAGAGAGACTGAAAAGCTATAAAGCAAAGATGCCTGTTTTTGTTTAGACCAGTAGTTTTCAAATTTAACTAGATTTTAATTGTGGGAACCGCTAGTGTCAACTAAGGTTAAGAATGAATCCCTCACAGTTCAGATTGTAGTCAAGGTTTTCTATTATTATTCGTAATCTTGGGTGTTTTATGAATACACACAAAATGAAATTCTCTACATTAGTGGCTTTCAAGGACTTTTTTAATTTCAGAAAAAAGCAATAAAAATTCTGTTAAATTGAGTGAAGTAGTTTAAAGTAAGACTTTTTGAAATCTGCAGCAAGACATTATAAATGCCTGTTAACATTGCTTTCTGTGCCTTTGAACAGACTTTTTAAAAGATAGCTGAAAGTAAGTGCTTTGCAATTGCATCCATAGAAAAATTCTTATAGTATAATAAATTTCTAATCTATAATTATAGATTAGAAGCTGTATAAAATAATTTTGTCTATTGTATTAATAAGTGTGTGATTCTATTCTATTATTAAAGAAATATTTACTGAAGGAGATAAAGTTTCAAAAAATAAACAGATATCAATAAAAATAAATACCTCTATATAGAATCTTCACAAACTAAGCATGATATATTAACTTTAGCTCTAATTATTTTATGATAGGTATCATTATATTATATAATAACTCATAAAATGCTAAGCACTAATTCTACAAATATTAATTAAAATCTGCCAACTCATGCTGATATGTTTTCTTCTTCAAGATAATTGATACCTAGGGTTATTTTAAATGAGTATTATATGTTTATATAAATTATTAAAATGTAAAATGTAACTCCATATATGTATTATTACAAATGAGATATAGCATGTGCAACTTGGAAATTATTTCTCTGTCTGATATTTGTAACAAAAAAATGAAGAATTTTTCTTTAGAAGTATAAAATATCAACACAGTATAATTATTTGAGGAGGATTTATTAGATAATTAAATTAAATGTGATACTACACAGTGTGTGAATATTCACGGCATTATTGTGCCCAATATATAAAAAATAAAGTTTCTTTAGAGTATTATCTAAACTCCCAAAGATAAATTTTATGCCAAAAGACAAGAATATATATTGGTTCACCAGTTAAGATTCTTCTGTATTAAGATAAAGTTGTCTTCAACATTCCTTCATACCATAACCAGTATATTCAGATTATTCTCTCGTTTATTTGCTGTGATGCCAATTAAATTGTCCTTCACTAGCTAAATATAGAGTTTCATGTTGTAAGTTTTAAGAGTCTCTTAAGAAGTCAGAGAAGTATAACCATGTATGGTTTTTGAA
The DNA here is from genome assembly GCA_004027655.1 of Graphiurus murinus. Classification (NCBI taxonomy): domain Eukaryota; kingdom Metazoa; phylum Chordata; class Mammalia; order Rodentia; family Gliridae; genus Graphiurus; species Graphiurus murinus. The sequence goes on along the minus strand of PVLC010000933.1, from coordinate 110,073 downwards.
GAGTAAGATCTAATGGAGAGTTTGTTTGATATATCTGCTATTTAAGTTTCAGAAGGAAGCATAATTCACTGGGAAGTACACTGATTCCCAGTGTTTGTGAAACGCTGGGCTCCTGACATAAATATAAGAACTATCTGAGTAAAAGTTGCCTTTGTGAAGCTTACATTAGTGTCCACAGAGGGTTACTTTGATAGTTACTATGGCATTGTGGCAAATAGCAAGTCTCTAGCCAGCAGCTCTCGTTTCATTTGCTTGTTAGCACTCTGTATTTATTGTCTGTGGATTTCTTTTAGAGCAATCAGAGGCAAAGCAATTACTTTACAACCTTTATTTGGTCTAGATCTGGTGTGCCCACAGTAGAGCTTTGCAGTAACATTTAGCACAAAGCAGCGTGCACTAAAGCCATGCTTTGTCCTTCAACCTGCCTCATGCTAGCTTCTCATATCCCAGTTCATGTGACTAGAGATCTAGGATTTTTGCTTTAACTACTTTTTTGAAAAGTAGCACCTCTGAACCATGGGGTTAGGAGTACGGGGACAAGCAAACAGTGAAGACTTATACCAGATTCCATTTTATACTTGATGTTCACTGTAGTATCACTAGAGAGTGGGTGACAGCTTCTCTCTTTTCACTGTTTCTCCTTGCTTTTCTCATCTGGAAGGCATAAGTATAAAATACCGACACAGTATAATTATTTGAGGAGGATTTATTAGATAATTAAATTAAATGAGATATTATACAGTGTGTGAAAATTCATAGCATGACTGTGCCCAATATATAAAAAAAAGTTTAAAAGCTGGATATATTTCACATTAAAAATACACAATTTAATGAGAATTTGGAGTGATACTATTTTTGTTGGCAATAATTCAAATAAAGTTTTCTGAAATTCAGATAATTTGCTTTGCTTTGCTTTTTTAATATTAGTTATTAAAAACATATTACTTTTGAATATGTGCTGATATCATATACATTTTTGACTTTTATACTTTGGCAGAAAATACTTCCAGAGTATTTGCTTCAATTGGATTTCTTAATTATACTCTCAGATATCTAATCCAATCCAAGTATATTGCAGATAACTTTCCTTATCCACTTTATGTTTCAAAAATATTATTGCTAAGTCTTATTGCATGTTATGAAAGCACTAAGCAGTACAACTAAAGGAAAAAAGAAAAGAAAAAGTATTCTCTCCCTCTTTATGAATTTTAACTCCAAAATAAAGCTTTATTTTTCCAATAAAAAGAATTAAATAATTTGCCTATGGTAACTTGTCTTATCTCTCTCTCTCTTCATATCTTTAGTGTCCCTTTTGGAAACTAGTTACAAATATTTAATTCTGTAATAAAAATTGAGTATTTTTAATGTTTTTTCCTAACCAAAGGCAGTTGTTATTAGCTACAGAGCCAATTCATTTGGCTGAAGCCTGATTCTTATTGTTTACATATAATTAGTGAGTTGGATGTCTGTGAGAACAAGATAATTTATAAAAAAAAAATAATAAAGAGAAATCTACAGATGGACCACAGTAGCAGATATAGCACCAGCACTTTCTTTATAGTATTTTAACTCACTGTATTCTGACATCACCTCTTCAGTCTAAGACTGCTTATTAATATTTATACTAAGGATAGTTTTGTGAACAAAATATGGCAAAAAACATGACACAATCTAAATACATTTCAGAGAAGACTCCATACTTCAAAGCTCTGCTGTCTCTTCCAGACTTTTTTTTTTTTTTTTTTTTTTTTTTCGGTACTGGGGATTGAACTCAGGGGCATTCTACCTCCGAGCTACACCCCCAGCCCTAATTTTTTTTTTATTCTTTATTTTGAAACCGGGTCTCACTAAGTTGCCGAGTGCCTCACTAAGTAGCTGAGGCTGGCCGCGAACCCGGATCCTCCAGTCTCAGCCTCCCGAATGCTGGGGTTACAAGCATGCGCCACCACGCCCGGCTTCTTCCAGACTTTTGGTGAATAAAGATTCTTTCCTTGCCTTATGGTACATGCCAAGCTCTCAACTCAATATATTACTGTTATATGTATTAATGTGCTAGGATTACCAGAACAAAATACCACAGACTGGGTAATAAACAAAAGAAACTTATTTTCTCACAGTTTTGGAGACTGGAGGTCCAATATTCAAATGTTAGGAGGGCTGATGTCTGATGAGGGCTCTGCCTTTGGGTGACAGATAGCCAGCTTGTTATTGAATGATTTCATGTCTTTTCATCATTGTATGGATGAGAGAGAGAGAGAGAGAGAGAAAATTTTCCCCATAAAAAGAGTAATCATTTCAAATCAAAGACCCACACCCTTGTGACATAATTTAACCATAACTAGTTCCCTAGAAGGCCTATCTTCAAATATGGGCACATTGGCAGTAAAGATATGGTCATATAAATTTGGGTGAAACACAATAATTTAGTTTATAATGGTGCTTAGCACCTAAATTTTACAGATGTTTACTGTTTATTTCAACACATGAGTTTTATATATTTAAACCCAAAATAAAATTGTTTTATCTTTTTATATATGCTCTTAATTCATTTTTGAAAATCTTCATTTATTTATCTCCCTTGTTGTGTAAGGGGTAACTTCTTAATCTCTATTTCATAGTTTACTAATTCTCTCTTCAGCTGTTTATGATTTATTATTTAGCCTATCTCTCTCCTTCCTCAATGGTTACATTTTTTCTTGTGGGACATATTCATAGCTAAAGAATTGAAACATGGTCTGTACAGGACTGTCTGGATTCACTTTTTTCTCCTCCACTTACTAGCCCTGCAGTTTTGGTCAAATTAATTTATTTGTGTTTGTGTGTAAAATTGGGACAAAAATTGTTTTGAAATATAATGTTGTTTTTGTGTGTTTGTTTTGTTTGGCGCTGGGAATTGGACCTAGGGATGTTCTACTTCTGAATTACACCCTCATCATTTTTTGTTTTGAAATGGAATCTCACTGATTCCATTGAGAGTCTTGCTGAGAGTCTTGCTGAGTTGCTGGAGCTAGCCTCAAACCTGTGATCCTGTTGTCTCAGCTTTCCAAGTACTTGGATTGTAGGTGTGCACTATCATGCCCAACTTATAATATTCTTTGATAATCAGGTTAAGTCACTTGTGTAAAATGCTTAAAACTCAAAAAATAAGTTATATTTATTCCCTTTCCAAAATAAAACAAAAAATGAAGACTTCTCAATGTAAATTAGTATAGCTACTTTGAGAATCAATTTGGCAGTTGTTTAAAAAAGTTAAACATAAGCTACATATGACTCACAAATTTCACTCCCAAGGATCTAAAAACAATGAACAGAAAAAAACAAAAAAAGTCCACAAAAATGCATGAAAATGCACAAACACAAGAGTTTAAAACAGCATTATTCAGAATAGCCTCATGTCCAATACAATTTGAATTTCCATCAATTTTGCAAGAGAGTAAACAAAAGGTTGTATTTCCATACAAATAAATATCCATTAGTAACAGAAAGAATGAAATACATACTTCAATGAGGATGAACTTCAAAAGCATTATGATAAGTGAAAGAAACCAGATATAAAAGGCATGTATGATTGTATTAATATGAACTCTTCAGAAAAGATAAATGTATAGGGACAGAAAGCAGAGATTACCTAGGCCTGGGTTTGGGAGTTTGTGAGACTCCCTCTGGATTACTTGCAAGTGGGACTCAAGGAAACACTGAGGAAGAACAATCCTACAACTGGATCAGGCAATTGGATGCACAGCCCTATAAATTTACTTAAAATCATGGAATTGTATTCTTGCAATGGATAAATCTCTGTTGTCTAAATTATAAGCTAATGGAAATTCTATTGAATTAAAGAAAATTATTGAATAAACAATGTAGAGAGATACAAAAATAAAATATTTTTTTAGTATTATGTGCACAGGAAAATAACTACTCAAGGGCAAAAAACGAAAGCAGCTCATATCAAATATTTATCGTATGATTTAAGTCTTTTTATTCAGGGTTATGAGCTTGAACAAACATATAGCATTTAATGATTATATGATACAATCTACTAGCATAAGCCTTTGTGAAAAATGACTGGCTGGCTTCACTTTAATTCATTTTAGAGATGATTTTTATCACAGCTAGTCCAGAGAAAAGGAGCTTAGAGGATTCCTATTATTTAAACATAAGATAGCAGAAGTCATGTGAGATTTATATGAACAACATAATAAAAATAGGAATCCAAATATTTTTGAGAGTTTTTACAAGTTCTTCACCACAACCTATTAGAATCTAGATCTTTTAAGTTATGAATTTATTTTTTTCCTCCAATAATGAAGACTAATTCTGACATAATACACGCATTTGAAATGTTTCCAATTAATCTTTTAGCATGCCTGCTAAGGATTTGTAATAGGTGCTGGTTTTGTTTATCAAAGACTTAACTTTTATAAATATTAAATATAAATCTTTCAATAACTGAGAGATAATATAACTCTGACAATGCGTACAACTATTTTCTAGTCAATAGATTTTTTTAAATGTTTTGTACTATGCAAGACAAAACAGAAACAAAAGAGGACCTCTCTCTTGAGCAAACCTCATGAGAGCTTTCTCTTATACTTAGGAGGTTTTTGAAAGAGTTAACTCTATTCAATACATTCTCACTATCCTGAGCAATGAAGCCTGGTTCCTCTAATATTCCATTTTAAACATCAACACAAACTTTATTTATATGAGAAAAGCAATGGAGAATAAAGCAGACATTAGATTGAGTAAATTGTATTTTGTATATAAGCTGAAATTATGGAAGATTTTTAAGGTTTGTTGGTAACAACCCCCAAACTCCCATCTCAAAACACATGCCATATGGAATCCTTGAAGTTCACTGATGAAATGAGCCATTAAAATGTGCCACCGTAATAATATATTATTGCTCACATTTTTCATCTTTCAATTTGAAAAAAAATCTAGACTATGACTTTACATATTATAAGATTATCATAAGTATGATAAGCACATGTTTGATTTTTTCATGTTACACACTTAAAATGTGAATATTTTTATATTCTCAAAATACCTGTCAGCAGTAGATACATAAAAAGTATTTACCAAAGACTGTTAGAGTTTTAGTACTAGCTCAAAAAGATCTATAAATTATAGCCTTTAAAAAATACCATAATCAATAGTATAAAAAACTTGTGATGGAGACCATAGTCAAACTCATGCCATTCTTACTAATGGTAAATAGTGTGCATGGGAATAAAAAGCCCACTTTATTCTATTTCATTGACTCTTATTGAATGGCATGCTATGTACTTTGTGATTGCTGAAGAAAAGTGCTTTTGAAAGTCACTAAAAAAATCACAGAAACATTCATCAGCAAGTGCAATTGTTTCTCATCCCAACAACAATATGGAGCAGTACTTCAAAGTTAAGTATTAGGAAGTAAAAGCCACTTCAGTTGTACTTTTAACAAGTACACTTAAAGTAGTTCTGAGTGTCAGATGAAGTTACCACATTGCTTTAGACTGCAATGATTTTCCTATTTTCTATTGCCATGATCCAATTGATGTTTGCTATAGATGCAATAATTTGCAGTTGGTAAAAGTAAAGTAAAAACTGTAAAAGTAAAATTAATATGAAAAGAAAAGCAAATAGTATGCCCTTTGTATGTCTTAGGTGGCTTGCAACCAGTGTTCTTATCTCCATTGAAAGGGGCTTTAGAAATTGTCCATTACAGCACCCTAATATTACATATATGTAGCTGAAGTGCAGAGTTTTAAAATCGTTTTTCTATAAAGTCATTTGGCTAAACTCTTAAAACTAGTTAATATTATAGCTGAGTTGCAATTCTCAAAATGCTATTATTCTAATAAACTACTAACTTTTCAGTATGCTATGCCTTTCTCTCAGTAGGTTTGAGGAACTGGTATTGTCCCACTACTCAAAGGTACATATGTGGAAGTTCAGGGAAGTTTGCCTCAGAATGTTTTCGGGATAAAAACATCTGTTTATTTCTTTGCTATCTAATTCCATATAAAATGACCTCTCAAATAATATATATAAAATAAACCTCTCAAATGAATAAACATCTTGTGGCAAACAGAACTTTACACTTAATTTAAGTATAATTCATTTATGCTTTGAACCTTCTGAGAATAAATAACCCCATAAAATGAGATATGATTTTTGGAGTTCACTGTCAGAGATTTTGTCTAATCTCTCAAAATATTTTTATTATTAGGTAAAACTTCAAGTAGCCAAAGTATGTAATCAAATATCCAACTTTTACCAAGCATAAAACACTATGCTTAGAAAATGATTTTTTAAACGTAAATATTTCTTTAGAGAATTAATAAGGGAAATATGCCCAGACATAAATACAATTTTTTTGTTTCTAGATGAAACAAATCCACAAATTTTCGGGACAAGAGTATTTAAATCCACTACCACTCTTAATCAAAATTATTCTAATAGCAAACATTTTCTTTAACATGTCAAATACCTTGCTTTGTATCAAATAAGCAAAGTTAATACTTTAAATAAATGCATATTCTTTCCATTATAATAATGGCCATCATAACTGAGCACCTAATATGTGCCAGAAACCTTCATGTTTTATTTTTATTTAACCCTCACACTAGCTTTGAGAGATGAGTGTTGATTTCTCCCCATACCTATACATGATAAATGTTCATCAAGTCTAAATAATTTAGTCACGGTTACCTGAATAATATCTCAAAATGACTCAGAAAATTTGTCCTAGACGTTCTGTATTTTTCCCTTATTACACTTAGGCTCACTCTTATTTCATTCTAAATTCCATTATAAAATTCCAGGATCTAAGTACTAATTAAGAACACAGTCTATATAAATTTCCCATTTATATAATTATATGAGGAAATAAACTATAAGTGGATTCTAAAAAGATATCTACTTCAAAGGTTTAATCAGTAATTTGTGTACAAAAATTGACAGTTATCAAGAAAATTGATATTTTTATGCTTTTGTTTGCTATGCAGAAACTTTTCAATTTAATGCAATCCCATTTATTGATTCTTGGCTTTATAATCTGTGTTTTAGGGACCCTATTGAGGAAGTCTCTGCCTGTGCCTACATGCTGGAGAGTTTTATTCTAGTAATTATGAGATTTCTGGTTTAATTTCTATGTGTTTTTTTTTAAATCAATTTTGGGTTGACTTTGTGCATGGTGAAGGATAGCATTTTGGATTCTTCTACATATGGATATCTTGTTTTCACTGTACCATTTGTTGAAAAGTCGGTCCTTTCTCCAATGTATATTTTTTGGAAACTCTGTCAAGGAGCAGTTGGCTATAACTGTGTAGGTTTTTCTCTGTCTTCTATTGGTCTTTGAGTCTGTTTTTATGCAAATGCCATGCTGTTTTTGTTACTATAGACCTGGGATTTAGTGTTAAATAAGGTTAATTTCATTCCAAGGATGCAAGATTCATACAGCATATGCAAATCAAAAATATAATTTATCACACAAATATAACTAAGAACAAAAGGCACATGACCATTTCTATACTTGTAGAAAAAAGCATTTGACAATATCTACCACCCATTCATATAAAAATATTGAAGAAATTAGGGATAGAAGGAATTTTTCTCAACATCATAAAGGCAGCATATGGCAAGTCCAAAGCCAATATCATACTAATTGAGGAAAAACTGAAAGAATTTCCCCTAAAATCAAGAACAAGACCAAGATGTCCAGATGTCCACTATAAGCATCTGCATTCAATATAGTACTTGGAATTCTAGTTGGAACAATTAGGCAAGAGAAGAAAATTAATGGGACGCATCTAGAGAAAGAAGTTAATTATCTGTGTTTGCAGATCACTTGATCCTATATTTAAAAGATCCCCAAATCTCAACCTTCTAGAAAAACTCAAACTTCTAGAACTGATAAACAAATTCAACAAAGTAGTCAGATACAAAATCAACTTACAAAAATCAGTACCTTTTCTATATACCAATAAAAAGTCCACTTAAAAAGAAATCTAGAAAACAATTCCATTCACAATATTCTCAAAAAGTAAAATAAAATACCTAGGAATTAATCTAACCAAAAAGGTAATTTTCTACAATGAAAATTATAGAACATGGAAGAGAGATATTGAAGAATATCTTAGAAGATTGAAAGAGCTCCCATGTTCTTACATAAGAAGGATAAATATTATCAAAATATCCATTCTACCAAAAGTGATCTACAGATAAAAAATACCAGTGACATTTTTCACAGAGTAGAGAAGACAATCCTAAATTCATATGGAAGAACCAAAAAAATCCAGAACAGCCAAAGCAAGTCTGAGCAATAAGAACAATGAATCACAATACCTGATTCAAATCATAGATTATTATCTTTCATTGGTTAGTTATTATATTACTTAACTTTTAGGATGCACATATTTAAATGAAATTATAGGGTTTTATCTAAACCGAATAAAGTTTCAACTTGCTGACTAATGGAAGTTTAGATGAGAAAAGAAACTGATAAGCAAACCAGAAAGGAAAACTCTCTACTGTTTCTAATTAGGCCTTTAGACTATTTTTCCCTCTAATATTGTTGCCAGGTTACTATTACTGCTAGAGAACTCAATCTAGTAGGTATGTGAGATAGAAATTTGACTCATTCACTAGAGATGAAATTGTGATTCTTTAGAGGAAAGTGACTGATTATAAATATCTCAGTATTGTAGATTCTGAAATTACTCTCTGTATTTTGGCCTCTTGAATGAATGAAAATGACATTTAATTATGTCACCATAAACTCTGAGCTATTTCCATGTATGCATTCCCCACTTGCTGAGATTGCTATCAATTATGGAATCCAAATGTAGTGGTTGCTATGGTCTACAAAACCCAAGTGACAGGGAATACAGTATTATCTCTTAGGATTTTAAGAAGACTTTCTTAAATGTAGTTAACTATTCCATGGGAAAAGTGACTTGAGGTAAATATAATCTGGTAAATGTAATTACTGGTCATTAAGAACAATACAGGTGACATGTGTAATGATTGTGGTTATCTGGTATTGAAGAATAAAAAAAATAATTAGTAGTTAAATGAGTAAAATATACAAGGTAGAAACAGACTATGATAGCCTTTTTTCTTCCTTTCAAAATAAGAAACCACATACAGTCAGATGGTGTAAGAATTCATAAATGCTTTTTATTATTTCCTAATTAATTGAGGTATATGTTGTATGCAAAAATTTAAATGTATATGACCAGTAGAAGTATTTTGATACATCCAAATATTCCTACTTTTGGAAGTTCCTTGTAACTTGGACAAATTATTATTTTTTAAAGTTACATATCTGTCTTCACTTAGCTTCAGAACTGTCAAGTCAATGTTTCTGAATATTTCACAAATTATTATTTTAATAGGTTTCATAATTTTCATTATTTGATTTACACAAAGATATTAAGCACACATACACACACACACACACACACAATTTGCTACTTTCAAGATTTGCAGTGCTAAGGCTAACAAGTGTGAATGTTAAAGTTCTGAACACAGAAGTCGTCTTGAATCCTAAGTATTCTATTTATTAACCATATTACTTTGGGAAATTTAAACTCTCAAAATCTTTGTTGCTTCTTCTATAAGTAAGTGTAAGCATCATATATCAGTATCATATCATATCAACTTTAGGGGAGATTATTGACAATGGTCTTAATATTCCCCCCAAAGTTTGATTAAAAATACAAAGAGTCAATGAAACATTAGTACATCCCAGTAATTAAAACATGATTTTCTTAATGTTTCATCAGATTCATCAGAGCATTTTATGGAATATTCAAAATTTTGTTTAGATTTTTGAACAAGGTCATCTTATCTTTGGTTGGTATTATACTATGCTTTATAATATTTTCATTATTCTTGGTAATATGTATCTACTTTGTAGTCTATTTTGTATTTCTTCAAATTTCTGTGATTTATACTGCTTGTTTTTCAAGTTATTGGGATGCTGATTCACTAAAAAACAAATAATATGAACATCAGTAAGTCTCACTTATAAATTCAATATTTTGCAGTTAAAAATAGCAAACATTCAACTTTGTACAATTGAATTAATTAAATTTTGTATTTGACTTAGAGTAAGCTTCATTCTTAGAAGATTCAGGCTTATTTTTAGATGAACTCATTAATTTGTAAAATTAAATTGATCTTAAGATTTCAGTATCACACCTACCAAAAGATGAGCTAGATTTCTTCTTTGTTATTTTTTTTCTATTCTGTCATTTATCATGAAAAAGAAAAACAAAAAATTAAAGTCAAACACTTCTTTATAAAATATTTTAAGAGTTTTATAAAGGAACCTATATGTTAGAAACTTGGCATAATTATGATAAGTCAAACTCTTTAAATTGTAATATCATACTACTTATAACTTTTAATTGGTATTTGCTGAGATAAAATTTTAAATCTGAAATTTGTTAATTTGTTAGTGGCATTTGTAATATTAAAAACATACCTTATTTCTAGAAAACACAAAATACTTTTATGTTTTTTATCTGAGTATTGGACCCAAAGAATATGCCTAGATAAGCGAAGTGATATTTGCATGGCTTGCTGATGTGAGGTAGTGAGCCTCCATTTGACATTGGATAGTTCAGCAATGTTTAGTAATAATCTATCTGAAAGAAATAGAATTCAACTATGGAATTGTTTAATTTATTGAGCAAAGGAAAAAAAACATTTCTTAGATAATTTAGACTAGTTTTCTATTTTAAGTGTATTAAATAATTCAATAGCATCTCCTAATTCCTTTTTTCTAAACACATATGCATGTAGTTATATCTTTTTGCATCTACATCAATTCATTAGTCTGAAATAGCCCAGTCTAGTAGAAGCTTATCAGTAACTTTTTAGGCTGTGGAGAGTACAATATTGGTTAGGGGTTAGTTCTGTAGAGCACAAAATTCTTGGGAATCATGTGGCTTCCTCTTAAAATTTGCTGCCTTCCTGGATAAAGGTGTGTGTGTGTGTGTGTGTGTGTGTGTGTGTGTGTGTGTGTGTGTTGGCTAAGTCAGGATCAATTAATTAAGAAGCAGAGAGACACAAGGACTATTTTATAAAAAGGATGCTTCATTAAGGAAGTTATTTTTGACTGCCTTCTTTGTGTGTTTGTTTGCTTTTTAATCTCTGATATTCATAATGCTTGGAATAAGGTTTTATTCCTGTGCTTATAGGTTGTACATCTGCTTAAAAGATTCTAAGTTAGCCAGGCGTGGTGGCGCATGCTTGTAATCCCAGTATTTGGGAGGCTGAGACAGGAGGATCCGGGTTCTCGGCCAGCCTCAGCTGCTTAGCGAGGCCCTCTGCAACTTAGTGAGACCCTGTTTGAAATAAAGAATAAAAAATAGGGCTGGGGGTATAGATTGAAGGTAAAATGCCCCTGAGTTCAATCCCCAGTACCACACACAAAAAAAATTCTAAGTTAAATATTCATATATTGTAAAGATTCCTTCTACAGAGCAATATTTTTTTTATTAAAGCAGAAACAATACCAAAGTGCTGTCTAATTTGAAAGAGTAGTCAAAATTTATTAACTTAAAAGCTTTTACCTCCTCTTTTCCACTTAGAAACCCTAAGCTATTATCATGTTCACTTTCATTTATATTAAGTAAAACTAATTTTGAATGAAGAGAAAAAAATATAATTACCTGTATTTGACTAAGTGGTTCAAATTTTTTCCCTATCAAAACCTACCAAAGTTGTTAGCTCATCATATTTCCAGCTTATGGTGACAGTATTTTTACTAATTTCCTATGACACATTGAATTTCTTCCTCTTCATCTTGGTGGTCCCTTAACTTATATTTTCATCACCGAGGTAATGCAACTGACAAGTGTGTATATGAACACTGACACATCTCATCGATATATATTGTAGTCAAGGAGAGTAATTTGTCCAAAGATCATAGCCTGCCCAGCAATTTATCTCATACCTGCTCAGACAGACACAACAATCTAGCTCATCCATCAGAGTTCATGATGTAAGTGGAATTGAATTTCAAACTTAAAATAAGAAAATGAGATTGGTATGATTAAGATTATATGCAAGATGACATAAAGCAAAGTGTTACAAGGCCATATTTTAAAATAATTATTTCTCAACATTTAAACATTCGAGTTAGGCTGAAGAGATAGCCTTTTAAATTTACTTTTCACATTATGGCTTCAAAACAACTATTTATGGATTTCAAATGTAATAATTTCCAAACATAAAATTGTGCACTAAGTTAGAGGAAAAATTAAAAATCTTTGACCTGACAGAATCATAAGCTCAGTGATTTTGTTTAGTCCTACATATGTAGAAAGGTATACTGCAAATAGAAATGTCTGTATTTTTCTTTTGCATTTTCCTATTACATTTAAATGCAAGAATAAATTCTGGCATTATGATTATGATAGCTCCTTAACATTTAAAAAAAAAAAACACTAGATGCATGAGGCTTTGGATTTGATCCCCAGCACCACAAAGATATTTTCAAACTCTTGCTCCCCAGAATGAACACTTGAAGTAGACAGAAATTTCTTCTATAAGAGAAAACTGACATTTGGAGAGGTTAAGAAATTTTTCCAAGGTAACAAAACTGCTTCTGGAATGACCAAGAATATGATTTAGATTTCCTAAATCCAAAACTTCCACATTTCAAGACTGCCTTCTATGGTACTTTGTGTTTCAGAAAGTACTGGTGTGTGGCATTAAACACAACCTTAGAATTTCAGAGCCAAAATGTATATGGGAAACCATCTGGTAGTAACCTAGATGATTTTATAGATAAGACAGTGAAATTCAGAGTAAAATTCAGCTTCTGATATTCACCAACCTAGTATTTTTTCTAGAATATCAAGCTCCTCAAATAGCCTAGTACTTTCACATGTTAGAGCATATAAATTTATTGTCTATTATTTATTTATTTATTGCTTTATTTATTTTACTGGGGATTGAACCTAAGGGCATTCTACCTCTGAACTATATCCCTAGCCTTTTAATTTTATTTTTGTGTTCAAAAAGGGTCTAAGTTGGCCGGGCGTGGTGGCGCATGCTTGTAATTGCAGCATTTGGGAGGATCCAGGATTGCAGCCAGCCTCAGCTACCTAGTGAGGCATTCCACAATTTAGTGAGACCCTGTTTAAAAATAAATAATAAAAAATAGGGCCTTGGGTGTAGCTCGGAGGTAGATGCCCCTGAGTGTGATCCCCAGTACCGAGAAAAAAAAAAAAAGGGTCTAAGTTGCTGAGGCTAACCTTGAATCTGTGATCCTCCTGTCTCAGCCTCCAAGTACTGTTATTATCTGTATCTTATCATATTTTAACACTTTCCAAATGAAGCATACAACTAATACTTGTAAAAATTTCTACTAAGAAGTGCCTCAAAACTTGAGCATATTTAGATACCAAACTAACACACACAAAAAATTTGATTTGAAATTTAAGTGCAAAATATTATTATGCACCCTAAGGCCACTGAAAGTTTAAATTTTGTTTTACTCTCTACCTTAGCTTTGTAGACAACCAAATTAGTCCCTGGAACAAACTATACTATCATACAAATATTATTTCAGGTGAATGTGAAAACCTTAAATATTGATTTCAGCTTATATCTGAAAGTTTTAGCACCTTTGTAGTATAGATAATCTTTCGATAAAAGTAAGTAGGTAGATAAAAAACAAATCTTTTATAGATAGGCATAGGGAATTAAAGTTTAAATAAAACTAATGATAAGATCTTAATAATACTATTAATTACATTTGAGTTAATCTACTCTAGCCATCTTTAGATTTCAGACACATGTTGTTAGACAAGATATATTTTTGGCAAATGATTATGGAAAAGAGGTAGATATTAGGTAAATATTAATAAGTAAACTTTTGGTAAAATGCTGTTTCACCTTTTCAAATAAATGCCCTTTCTTAGTAAAAAAAATAGAACTTAGGTCTGTGCTATCAAGAAAGAAGAGGAGGATCTCAGATGGTTAAATCAACTAATATCTAATTCAGATGCTTCAAATCCCAACATCAACCTCAGCACAAATATATTTGAGAACATGAAAATATGAGCAAAGATCCAAATCGTGTTATACTTTAAAAACTCAGTGTATACCCTCCTTTATAAATAACTTTTATTTTCTGCCTAGGTTTGGAAATTGGGAGGTAGAGGGGGTGTCTCTCATTCCAAGATGGGCTTTTATTCTGTTGCTATGATGTTCTCTTTGTTTCTCAGAGTACTATTTTTATTGATGCTGCCCCAGAGAGAATAGGCCACAAAGATCCAATATCATACCTCTTGTTCAATATTGTCAGATTTACCAGCCAGAAGGAAACTAAACTGAAAGTTAGGAAATGGACACCTTGTTTTCACTTGTCCTTGAAATTATTTGGTACCATTAGATGCATAACTTCAGAAATCTGTATTTTTTTGAGTTACAAAAAAAAAAAATGAAATTAGACCCAAGGATGTGTTTTTCCTTTTACCTGTGAACCTGTCATCAAAGAACATTCAAGAATGTTTGATTGAAGTTTGGTTGATTTATCAGTTTTGAGACAGTGAAATTTACCATGATTTCTACTCAAAGATGATTCATACTAATGCTGCCCATTTGCCATTAACTGACTCATTAAACATTCACTGCAAACCACACTGTCTGGCTTACAATATGGAAAATTGTGGGCCGGACAGCGTGGCAGACAGCACCGATAGGATACAATAATAACATTGTGAAATACAGCATTCTCCTTCAAAAGACAAGAATTACTATACCTCTTCTTTAAAATAACTATTTATTAGGTGATATATAGCCTTTTGTTAAGGTTTATTATTCCAGAAACTACTGAGAGAGATGGAGAAAACTGACTATTCTAGTCTTTTTAGTGCCTTTATTCTGCACAACTAACTTCTGTAGCTGTTATACTTACTAAAATGTCATAATAATCCTTGAGTTTGGGCTATGTAACTATTAGAAATAGAACCACTGGGCATTTGATAAGTTTCATGCTATGGACACAGATCTTTTTTATAAGCTATTGTTTACTATGTTATGATAACTTCAAGAATAGTATCAGAATTTAACTCTATATTGCATTTGGCTTTTACAACATTTTTCAGAGATTTTCATTTTTCAAAAACAAAAATAAGACTGTCTAAAATTGCCACCATGCCATATGTAAATAAGTTTGGTCTTATAACCACAGAATAAATAACAGCAATCATATAGTACAAGGAAACATTAGTGAGAGGAAAGAATAATACTTTGAGCTATTCACTTTATATTTTTTTGTATCCAAACTTAATAATATTTCTGCCTCTTATTCATGTTTGTCTTTGCTTTGGAACAACCAATTCCTCCTCATCAAGTTTTTCCTTGATAGCAATACTAATAATATCTGTGCCTACATTTTTTTTTTTTACTTTTGAAAAGCAACTAAGTTGCCTCAGTTCTTTTGTTTTGGTACAATGAATAACTAATGACAAAGGATTTCTATGCAGTAAGAATATAGTCTTTCAATTTTGTGATTTGATATTCTTTCTTAGATACAAGTTTTGTGACTGATGATAATCAATATTGGTTAATAACAATTGTTATTTATTAAGCATTTGTTATGTATCAAACAGTGTATCAGCTGTTTTATATTTATTATTTTGGGTGAATGTTTTCCCCACTTAACCAATGGGGAATAGAGAGTAAAAATTTCTACTTTGGGATGGTTAATCAAATTACAGAAAATATTTTATTCTATTATGATCCATTAGTGGTCATTAATACCAAATCACATGTATTCCCACATATTCTCATATGATTTCCTAACCCTCCACAATAATTTAAGAAACAGAAAATGTGTGGCCTAAACAACTATAAATTATTCAGTTTTTTATTTATTATTAGTTATGATTTTTATATGAATTAAAGGTACTAATGACTTCTGACTTTGAAATTATGTGGTAGTTAATTTTAATTAAATACTATCATATATAACATAGAGAGATGTGTTCCTTTCTTAGCCACATCAGTCATTATGACATGAAAAGTGCAAAAAATTTTATGGACTCATGTTGAAACCATCTCTAAGGTTTTCATCACATCCTTTAAAATGTCCTAATTATATCCATCTTCATTCATTAATGATGAAAATATATTTTTAGATTATTAATCAAGATTATAATCATAATATTTAGAAAATATTAGTAAATGCTAGTACATTTAATTTTGTTATTATTGTTGTTTTAATATCTTAAAGCCAAGTCTAATGACTACATTGAATGCTCAAATTAGGAAATACTGTTTGCAGCACTGATAATGAGATTGATTTCTTTATTTGCCTTTAGGATGATGCTAAAGGCAGCTCCAATGGAGAAAAATCCAAAATGTCTTTGATTGGTGACAATATGAGATAAAAGAATATTTGCCAAGTGATCCTTTGAATGATTCAGCATAGTCTGTTGTTTAAACAAGAATTTTCAGCAGTGAAATACATATATGTACATACACAAACTTATCAAAGCCAATCACTATGCCAAGCACAGGAAGGTGGGAGAGGGGAGGAGTGGTTTGGGAACTAAACTAGGGAGGCACTCACTGAGTGCTCTATAACCCTGAACTGCATCAAGATGTTTGATTACAATGTACCAATAAAAAAAAAGACATAAAAGTATTATATAAATGAATTAGTGAAGCCGGGCATGGTGTGTTGTAATCCCAGCATTTGTAATCCCAGCATTTGGGAGGCTGAGACCAGAGGATCCGGGTTTGCGGCCAGCCTCAGCCTAGTGAGGCACTCCGCAATTTAGTGAGACCCTGTTTCAAAATACAGAATAAAAAATAGGGCTAGGGGTATAGCTCAAAGGTAGAACGCCCCTGAGTTCAATCCCCAGTACCTCAAAAAAAAAAGTGAATTAGTAGAAAAACAGGTTGTTTCTGATCTATGGCACTTTGAAATTATCAAATGAATTATCTGGCATCTGGCACTTTAGCATATTATGTTTCTTTATAAACTTTATTTATAAACCACAACATACATAAATAATGTTATACATAAAATTTTTATTTGTTCTCTTTTCAAAAATAGCTCAAAATAAAAATATTTAATTTTAGATCACTGGAGAAATTTAATTCAATATGAGACCAATTTTGAAAATTTCTAGTATATATGTAAACAAGCCTATTTTGATATTTTGAGAAATTAGTGACCTGTAGTTGTAAAAAATAAAACACCATGAACCCACTGAAAAAGATATCCAGAACACAATCCCTTCACGATAACCTCAAAAAACAATAAAAATACCCTGTAATAAATCAAATCAAGAATGTCAAAGAATGCTACAATGAAAATTATAAAACACTAAAGAAAGAATTTAAAGTATATCTTAGAAGATGGAAAGATCTCCATTGTTCTTGGAGAGGCAGAATAAAAGTTATGAAAATTGCCATTCTACCACAAGTGATCTACACAGTCAATTCAATCTCTATGAAAATACCAATGTTATTCTTCTCAGAGCTAAAAAAAAAAAATCAGTCCTAAATTTCATATGGAAAAACAAAAGACCCAGAATAGCCAAAGCAATTCTCAGTGGTAAGAACCATGCAGGGGGCATCACAATTCCTGACTTTAAATTCTGCTACAGAGTTATAGTAATAAAAACAGCATGGTATTGGCACAAATACAGACCTCAAATGATGGGAATGGATCTACCATATGATACAGCTAACAATAGAACAGAATAAAAGATACAGAAACAAACTCACACACTTAAAATCAATTGATTTATAACAAAAGTGTCAAAAACATACATTTGAGAAAAGACCACCTTTTCAACAAATGGTGTTGGAAAAATGGGTTATCCATATGTAGAAAAGAATTAAATCCCAACCTCTCGCCCTGCACAAGAGTCAACTCAAGATGTATCAAGGACCTGGAAGTTAGTCGAGAGACTGAAGTTACTAGAGGAGGGCTTAGGTCCAACACCTCAACATAAAAGACCCCCAAAGCTCAAGAAATTAAACAAGAATTAATAAATGGGACAACATTCAACTAAATAGTTTCTGCTCATCAAAAGATCTAAAGAGAGAGCCTACAGAATGGGAGAAAATATTTCTCAGATATTCCTCTGATAGAGGACTAATATCTAGAATATACAAATTACATAAAAGACTTGACACTAAGAAAACTAATAACCAATCAAGAAACGGGCAATTAAACTAAATAGACACTTCACAAAAGAAGAAATGCAAATGGCCAATACATACATGAAAAAAAGTTCATCATCATTAACAATCAAGCAGATGCAAATTAAAACTACACTGATATTCCATCTAACCTCAATTAGAATGGCAATTATCAAGAAGTTAAGCAACAGTAAATGTTGGCGATGATGTGGGGAAATAGGAACTCTTCTACACTGTTGGCAGAATTGCAAATTAGCATAACCACTATGGAGATCAGTGTGGAGGTTCCTCAGAATACTGGAAATGGATCCACAATATGATCCAACAATACCACTCCTAGTTATCTTTTAAGAGGGACTGAAATCAGAATACTATAGTGATATATGCATATTCATGTTTATAACAGCACAGTTCATAATAGCCAAATTATGGAACCAACCTAGGTTTCCATCAACAGATAAATGGATCACAAAATTATGGGATATATATATTCCATAATTATATAAAATGGAATATATATATATACATATATATGTATATATATATAATGGAATTCTACTCAGCATTAAAGAAAAACAAAATTATGACATCTGTAGGAAAATGGGTGCACCTGGAGATCATTATGGTAAGTGAGATTAGCAAGTCACAGAAAGTGAAAGGTCATATGTTTTCTCTCATATGTGGAAGCTATGGAGTAATTAGTATGTAAGAGGCACTTTAAGGAATGGAGGAAAACTCCAGGAGATCCAGGGAGGTGATCTAGGGGAAGGGAGAAGGGAGAATTAATGAAGGAAACACTTCCAATGACATTCCGTGCATATGTGAAAATACCGATGCCAATTTCAATATCTTGTATGAAGGAAGAGAGTGGAAAGGGAGCCGGGGGAAAGCCCACCAAGTGCTATGTTCATGCATGTCACTATCATTGTGAACTACATTATGATGTGAGACTATAATGCACCAATAAAAGTATAAGTATATAATACATAAATAAATATAAAAATATACTTGATAGAATTTAAGATTGCAACAAAAAATAAATAAAAACAAAAATTTTAAACTTCAAATAACTAGTATATTTTAAATGTATTTTACAGGTGAAACACTAGTTTTCTTATATATATATATATATAGAGAGAGAGAGAGAGAGAGAGAGATCACTTTCACCTATGACTAAAGATTTGTAAATTTGTATTTTTTACTGAAGAAGTGAAAAAATAATTTGAACTTTTCCTTACTGCATGTATTCTGTAAGCTCCTAGAAAAAAATAATTTCAGTTTTTTAAAATTAAAATACCTTCTGCAGAATTTTTCTAGAATTATCTAAAGTTTGGGTACATGAAGAACATACTACATTATTGAAAGAAAAAGTTTATGGTTGCTCAAGCTATATAGTTGTGTGAATTTAAACCAATGCTTTTCTCTCAAATTTGCTAGCACCTGCTATCACCTCAATGACAACTTCAGACTTGGTGTGTGGGGGGGTGCTGTTTGTTTAAGTAGTGTCAACATGTGACATATATTGTTGTATGTTTAGATAATGAAAGGTACATTAGTTAGTTACATATTTAGATTGCATTCTGAATGAATCTAGCTGTTTCAGCTTGTTTTCTTGTTTGCCTGAGGATTTAATCATTAGGAATCCTAGGTGAGCTTATCCACTGGAGACTAGTTCCACAATTTTACAAGATATTCCAAGTAAGACTAAAAAGTTAGCAGCGTACTAGAAATGTACAGATAAATTCCTTTCAAATTACTTAGGAGAAAAATTTCTTCTTGGAAAAAGTCAAATTATGTACACAATATTACTATCTTCAAAATATTTAAAGATAAAATCATGGCCAAAATTTAAACTGCTTTAAGCTCTTATTTGTAATGGAAGTAATCTTAATACTTTTTAATATTTCCCTTATTTTTCTGGAATAAATCATTGAAAATCTCAGTGATTGTATAAGTTTAAATTATTTAAATCTATTACTGTGCTCCAACTTTATTATAATACAAATTTTCTCATGAAATTTCTTATGAAATTATGTTTTATTAACTTCAAAGATAACGTCTAACTATAGTAAGCTTTTAATCCATTATTTCTTTTATTAAAGTGTTACCAAAAAAGATCATTTTTTCCACCTTCAGAGCACTGCTATTTCAGTATTTAAGCATAACTTTAATTACCAAAGCCTGGTGGAGCAGGAATTGCTGAGGGAGGGAAATAGTGCTGAATTAGAATTTGAACCAGAGTCAAGAGTTAATCATTTTTAGAAATTGCACTGACTTTTTATTGGTGCTTGATTGAAACTGCCAGAAGCACATTTTTCCATCTTAACCCCTTCAGGGTTTATGACTAAATATTAAGTGCCAGATAATGAGTAGTATGCACAAATACCGACTCTGGCATTACTTTGATATTTTTTCTATAGAGATACTTTTCTAATAACAGGGAGCTGATCCTCTTATCCTGTGAGTTCTATGGAGAAAACTACCTGTTAGTGCCATTAAATGAAAATACCACTGATCAAGACTGCTTATGCTTGGCAGTAAGACAAAGGGAAAGGGTGTTTTGTTTGGGCTTGGAAATAAGTTGCATAACCTCTTGTGAAGCTCCTTGTAAAATCTGCACTTCAAAAGACTGAATTAGCAATAGAAAAAGAGCCAGTTAGGACTTATAAATCAGAAGTTTGAATGAGAACAGAAGAGTAGGACATATAATTGCAATGAAAATGACATGGGTCCCAAAATACTGCCTTGTAAATCTGTCATTTTATCCTTAAAGTGTATAGGAAAGATTTGTAAATCACAAATATTTTAAATTCAGCATTTATTTGCATGATTAATGACTCTCTTAGCTTTTATACATCTGATAATGTCTTATAAACATAGCAAAATGTTTGAAAATCTATTTTTACTGGATATGTAGATCTATTCTGAGATATGTAAAGCTTTGTAGTTTGTGGATTATTTTCTTCGCGTTCTCAGATTCAAGCTAGAGAGTCATCTGCCTTGGATATCATCAGTTATGTGTAGTTGTAATGGTACTTAAAGCCATACTTATTTTATGAGGAATGCTAATGAGTTTTGCAGGAATATGTGTGAAGTTTCATACTGAGAATAGAGATCTTACAAGGTATATTCCTTGCTAACGTATCTCTATTGTCTACTCTATGTTCAGTTGACCCACTTCAGTAATCATCTTCTAACTTCATCTTGCCTTTACCAAGAATACTTTTACCAGGCAGACTCATTTGTACTATCTCTTCTAATATTAAGACTTTCTTACAGGTCTTTGAACAATTTACTACATCTTCAAATAAGAAAGTGTCTTCTTTTGAACTGTATAGTGCTTTCCTGGCATGTAAAAGGGACATTAGTAGTCCCAGAAGCATCTGAAAACTAAATGGAGATGGAAAATATATAATAGTATTCATGTAAAAACAATTTTTTGCTCTTTTATCACTCATAATGATTTATTTTTATTGGTTTGCCAAGAGTTCTATGTTAATAGAGCCGTGTATGAATAGAAACAGAATATTTAAAGATAATCAGATCTTAATTTCAGTAGTTTTAAATGTTAACATTTGTTGTCCTGCAAATTAGGAAAGTTACTAAAATAATTTAACTGAATTTTCCTGTTTCAATTGTTAAGATATTCACAAAATTCACACTTTTAAAGGAAGATTGTGGGCAGTTTCCTCATATACATGTTCCCTAATTAAACAAATTCCAGTGTTCTAATAAGTTCTTACTCTAAAAAATTCAGTCATCATAGAGGTGAAAGAATACGATTTTTAAAAGTTAACAGATATTTTATCTTTCTAACAGTTATTTTTAATATTTCATAAGCATTATTTTAATAACCTTAATGTATATATGCAGTTTGAAATAGAGATAAAAATAGACATATAAAGTATTTTCATAAGTTATTATGTTAATTTTACTTCATTACAATATATATTAATTTCCAAAGAACATTATTGTGTTGCAAAAAAAGTTCTGAAAAAACTTGAGAGCTTGGAGTCATTGTGCTCTTTTTTCCTACCTGTTCCAATTTTAGTATAACATCCATTAAATCCCTGCTTCCAAATCTATCCCTTTGGAAGTCATATCTGTAGCAATTAGAATAGAAGTTTTTTTTTGTATTTTAATTAATTTAGAACTCAGATATCTACCTGTTGACTAGTGTACTATGAATATCCATGATGGACCATCTATCTCTTCTTATTTCTCTGAAAAGTTAATCAGAGCTCATCAGAGTTTTGTTTTGGTTTGAACAAAAACAGTGGCTTCATTCTTCTTCTCACTCAAGATCTTTTCCACCAGACAAGTTAGTTTTTCATCCTTTCTTATATGATTATGTATACCCACAATAGGAAGACTATTATAGTTTTCATTTGTTTTATATGAATATAGTCATTCAAGATATCTTTGGCAGACCATCTTACTTCTTTTGGCCTGGTTACACTTTTCCTTTGCATTTGTTTGCCTATCAAGACTTGTGTGATACTTGATTCTATATAGGTTAAAAACCATATCATGTATTTTATGTTTCATCAGGGAAAAAATGTAGACTGTGCTTCTCAGGTTGATTCTCTCACACACTAAAAGTCCATCCATTTTGCAGGTATTACAATACAGATTCCACAACTCTCTTCAAATAACATTTGTGGTTTCTTGTAGGCACTACCATAGATGCAAGTAGACTCCTAGGTAATATTCAGAAGCTGCTTGGCATGGTGACACACTCCTGTAATCTCAGTACTTGGGAGGCTGAGACAGGAGAATCACAGGCTTGAGGATACCTCAGCAAGTAGGGAGACTCTCATCATCTATTGAGGCCCTGTTTCGAAAATAAAAATAAAATATAGGGCTGTGGATATAGCTTGGAGGTAATGCCCATGAAATCAATCCCAGTACCACACACAATAAAGAAATAAGTTAAAAGAAGAAGAAGAAGAAGAAGAAGAAGAAGAAGAAGAAGAAGAAGCAGCAGCTACTTACTTCATTTGCTGGGTTGGCAGCATCACCATGCAAAGAAGTCCATTCTTTTCTCTAGAAGTTGTTGAGACACTGAGGATTAATGTAAATGGTGCTGACAAAAAAAAAAAAAAAAAAAAAAAAAGACATTTTCTCAGATACAATCTTGGCTGCTCCCATTATATACAGTCCATGTGGAGCAACTGGCTGCCCCTGATCTTGAAAAGGTGGCAACATTTAAAGAACCTCAGTGACAAGCTCAAAAGCTACATGATTAGAGACACCTGGAAATATAATGAGTTATTTTATTTTTGAAAAACAAAAGATTTATAAATACCTTTGTCTAAATCTTTGAAGGAGTCTGTTTATTGCCCTAAATGCTAAAGGGTCACTGGCACTTTTATTATAACTATTATATTATTAAATTAATTGAAATTTGAATATAGATTTCTAGTGACTGATAATTTTTAAAAGTAATCAGATATGATGTGTTAATGGTATATGTGTGCATATGTGTATTTGTGTGTGTGTGTGTGTGTGTGTGTCCATTTACATAATTAATCTACAGCAGGGTCGCTTGGATGGAAGGATCCATTTTAGGAAATGAAAATAACTTATTCATGGCTTATTGTTAATTTTCCCATCCTCACTACCTTCTCTGGACATGTCTTCATTTAATTCTCTAGGAACTCTATCTCCTTAAACCTATAAACTTATTTTATAAATAGTAAATAGAGTATTTTGTAAACTCACAAATTTTTGAGACCTCTTGTGTGTATATTTTTAATAGAAACAAGGCTGCGTCTTCATAGGCAAAGTGAAGTGAACGAGTAAGTTAATGAATTTAATTATCATAGATGGCCTATCTGAACAGTTCAAGCAAACATTATCTCTTCCTCAGTAGGAAATTTTTTCTGCTTGGATCACTCTGATAATTGCCTCAGGCTTCCACTTTACCTGAGTAGGTGATCTTCAGCTGTCTCTGCATATTCATAGTTAAATTACACTTGACTGAAAGACTCAGCCTCTTGGGAGATTTTATGAGGAATTCTGAAAATACTAAGAATAAGGCAGAATCGTGTAGCTGAGCCATTCAAGAACAAAATGGTAGCACCATCGTCATTTCAACTCAGGTATATGTTCCCAACTACAAGGATTAGGATTCTCTGTTACAAAAATTTCTCTTACAAAAATCTGTTTTATAATTGGAAGGATACAAAAGTATAACTTTAAGCAAGAATCATATTTTGCCTAAGTTTGATATTTAACAACATAAAAATAAAGTAAAAAATATCAGTTATCGCCCTCTTTTTCCTGGGGAATGCAGGAACATGGTGTGTACTCATGATGCTGTAATGTCCATTGAATGAGGAAAATACAGAAGGAGCATAGCAGGAGACTTTCAGAGTCAGCACTGACAGTCTTCTGCTGATGCCTGCTACTGTGGATCTTAGTTGTTGTTTTTAATGGAAAGTACTTGATAAAACACAATTGCTTTTAGAAAAACTGAGATTTAAGGTAAAACCTGATGGCTGATAAATGAATGACTCTAAAACAAGAAAGAAATTATGCCAGTAATATATGATTTTTATAATATAACCCCTTTTTTTTCTCTAGATAGTCTTCCTGGGAATGAATTAGAAACATGACTATAGTGTTAAATTATCTATAAATTGGAGCATAGATATATGCGTGCTATTGGATTCTGCTTGTTTAACTTGGAGTTTAATTCTATAGCTTTTTTTCATGATCTTAGTTGGGATACCATAGTCCTAAATCAAAACAATCAATATGAAATTTATTTTGTCCATGATGAACAAATGACTAACTCTTATTAACATCAGCAACTGCTCTGTCTGAGAACTGAGAGGAGGTTATATTTGCAAGTGATTTTTACTACCATGAAAATTGCCTATGTCATGCATTTCAGAGACTCAATTTGAGCCAAGATTTCTCAGTGAAGAGTATAACGAATAAGCAGAAATAGAATTTGGAACTTGAGCTCAGGCAAGTCAAGATATTATAGTAAAGAATCACGTTGAGAGGAGAGAGAAGGTTAGGGAAAAAAAAAACTACTTTATACATTTTGACCTGCCTGAAAAGGAAAAGAAAATAGTGAGGAAGAAAGATTCTCCTTGCCTTTGGAAGAAATTATCATTACCGGAACCAAATCTTTGAGAGTTTTGAATAACTCAGACATGCCCTCAAGTTTATAGCAATTGCCTGCAGATATTATAGGCTCAGGAGGTATTTTAACCCAAACAGCCACTGTCAGGAAAGGCTTCCTCTTCTCATGGTTTAGTATCTTTAAAATGCCTTTCACTGTTGCACATAAAAATGTTCTATGGTGATTTTGACTGCATAGGAAATATCCGATGTTTCAGCAAAAAGATTGTGTTTCTACTCGTGAGCTCTCTAAAGGAATATTTATGTGCTTTTCATTGATTTATTTATCTATTTTAGACACTTCTGGGCATGGATAATCCAAAAAGTTCTTTGCTTAAGGAACTTGTGGCCTAGTGCAAGTGATAGATGGACATATATATATTAAGTATATATATATATTAAAACTCAGAAATGTAAAAGCTAACAGAGACTTACACCATGTTAAAGGAAGACAAAGTGTCAATTTGTTTTTCAGAATGATAATCTTTGAACCTTAACCTAGCTCCAGGCACAGTACTACATGCTTTACATATTTAATCCCATTTATTCCTCATAACACTTTAATGAGGGTAATTTAACAAGCATCTCCACATTGACCAAAGTGAAAAATGGCTGTGTTTCTGAGCTTAGGCCACAGGTACCACTAGTGAATGTGCAAACCTGGATTCACATTCCAGACTGTTGCATTCTAGACCTTGAGTTCTTAACCACTATCTTAAATTTCTTCTTTATGTAAGAATTATATCATACCACATTTAAGTGTCAGGAATGTTCAATAAGAATCTTTTCTAATTCTTATCTAAGTTTATTTTTCATTCCCAATTTGTATTCTCTCTGCTTTGTATATCTTATTAATGCCATATAGCACCATAGATTGAAGAATTATTCATTTACATTATTTGCAATAGTATTTACAAAATAAATACAGGATAATTTTGGATATTTAAAGTCAGGTTCCTGTAATCTGAATGCTTATATATTTGCCATAGCTCATGGAGATCTCCTTTATTACATTCTTCAAAACATTTCTAATTTTTACTGAATAATCAATTTTGTTTTATTACCACTATTATACTTTCTTTTTTATTGTAATAATTTGTGCTTTGTATATATACATTTTTGTTAGGTACAAATTGATAAAGACAAATGTGCACACGTTTCTCGTCTGACCCTTTCCCTAATTCCCACCCCGCTCCCTCACCCTCCCTCCTTCTCAAGTTCAGTTTAGTGAGTGATCTCGATATAATTGTGTAAGTACATCATACTATGGAAGCAGCCAAGATGTCCATCCACAGATGAATGGATTACAAAACTATGGGATATATACACAATGGAATTTTACTCAGCCATAAAGAAGAACAAAATCATGCTCTTTGCAGGGAAATGGATGCAACTATTATACTTTCTAAATATTAGAATTTAAATGTGATAAGTTAGTCATCATCATTAACTGACAAGTGATTCAAAATAAGATTTTTTCTGAAATTCATACTATTTTTACTGTAAAGTCTTAATGCTATGCATATATATTTGTGATTTCTTAGATTATTAGCTATGTTTATAACTTGTTTTAAACATTGTTTTGATTCTTGAAGAACATTCTGCATTCTAAACACACAATAGAGAAATAAGAACATATAAAACTAAGAAATCATACTAAATCAGGCATTAGCAAAGGAGGGTCATCTCCAACACAGTGTAAATATCTAAAAACAAAGGTTCTGACTCAAAGCTTGAAGGGCTAATGTTGCTAAAATTAAAATAAATTCAAGCTCTGTAACTAATTTTTACCTGTAACTATCACTTTCCATAACTTTAATCCTAAAGAAGTCAACAACTGAACCAAGCTGTTTATACTCTTAAATTTTGAATTTTTCCAAAATTTTTTTGTACTTTAATTCCTGTACTGTAATTGTACATCGTAATGAGTTATAGAGTGTTAGGAATATACATACACACAGCACTTGGTGTGCTTCCCTCCAAATCCCATCCCATTCCCATCCTTCCCGGTACATGACTTTGAAATTGGTTTTGATAATTTCACATATGCACATAGCAGTACTTATTTTTATTTGGTGCATTGTAATTTTAAGTCATATTAGGGTACAAAGCATCAGTAAAACATATGCACACAGTTCTTGGTGCTCTTCCAACCAGCAATCTCCCCCCCTTTTCCCTCACCTTCCCTGATCCACTTTGAGATTGAAATTGATAGCTTTGTATATATTTATAGCATTATTTCAACTATTATATACTTTATTACTTCCCTCCTTCTCCTTTTCCTAATCCCCTTCAGCCACTACTCTGGAGTCTCTGCTCATCTATGTGATGTTGCCCTTATTTCTGAATATTTATATTTCATATATAAGAGAAAATACACACCTACTCATTTTTTGAGACTGACTGTATGCTGTATAATGTTGTTGAGTTCTATTCATTTTCCAGCAAATTGCATGATTTTGTTTCTCTTTATGACTGAGTAAAATTACATGTGTGTATATAGCAAAGTTTTATGATCCATTCATTTGTTGACGGACACCTAGGCTAATTTCATAACTTAGCTATTGTAAATTGTGCTGCTATGAACATGGATACGCAAGTATCATTATACGATTCTGATTTCATTTCCTTTGGGAAGATGCCCAGAAGCACTATCACTGTTGATGGACACCTAAGATGGTTCCATAATTTGGCTATTGTGAACTGGATTGGTCTTTTCAATAGCTTCATGGAGCAAGAGTGCCAAACTGCCATTATAACTTCAGATCATGGCCATGTGGCAGCAATCACAATACAACTGACTGAGTCTAGGAAGGAATCACTATAAAAAGAGAAAAATAAAAAACAAACCTTTCACTCAAATAAGCTTCAACCTGCAACCCCTAATTCTAAATAAGAAGAAATCTATGAGAAAGACAGCTGGAAACATTTAAAATATGATTATCTATAGAAAAAAAATTGTCAGAAAAATTCATAATTTACATAGGCTTATGAATTTAAAAAACAAAATGGATTAAAAGTAGATAAATAGGAAAAGAAAATATTTGTAAAACTTGGCAATAAAAATGCAATGATTTTGCATTTGACTAGACACAATTACAGAAAGTAGTAATAAATTGGAAGTTAGCAATAAGGAATTAATCTATGATATGGCACTAAAGGATAAACATGACAAAATGAGATCTTAAGATAAATCAGTATAAATTTTAACAAACTAAACAACATGCCCTTATGTTTTCTGGGGTATAGCTGGATGGAATGTTGATAGGAAGAACATGGAATTATGAGAGTTGAGTAGGTCACTAGAAAACAAAACTTAAAAGTATGTAGAAATACTTGTCTACAGAGTCAAAGGTTTTCAAAGCAAAATAATGATTAGTTTATAAAAATTTCATATAAAATTCTCCTTTTTCTCACCAAATATTTTGTTCTTCATATTTTGTGTTAGATTACTGTTTACAGCTTTGGGAAAAAATTGGCACATAGGTTAAACTATCATCTGTAAAGTACAAAGAAGAGGTTATGGTACATAGGATATACCTACATTCCTATTAGGTTAGAACTTGTTCTGTCAAGCCGGGCTTGGTGGCGCACGCTTGTAATCCCAGCATTCGGGAGGCTGAGACCGGAGGATCCAGGTTTGCGGCCAGCCTCAGCTACCTAGTGAGGCACTCCACAACTTAGTGAGACCCTGTTTCAAAATAAAGAATAAAAATAGGGCTGGGGATGTAGCTCGAAGGTAGAACACCCCTGAGTTCAATCCCCAGTACCACACATACACACACACAAAAAAGAACTTGTCCTGTGAAACTAATCACTATTCAGATTCTAAATAACAATTATAAATCTGATATTTATGATGCGGTCATGCTTATTAATGGGCACTAATAGTCCATATTTTAAAAATCTGAAAATTTAATACATGTTGGAAAACTTTATAAAATTTTAAATGTTTTACATTTATTTTTGTACTGTGTTGATAAGAACTACTTTGGCTATTCTGGGCTTTTCGTTATTCTAAATGAATTTAAGGACTGATTTTTCTATATCTATGAGGAGTGACCTTGGTAATTTAATTTGTATCACATTGAATTTGTAAATCACTTTTGGGAGGATGGTCATTTTGATAATATTTATTCTCCCTATTCAAAAGCATGGGAGATCTTTCCATCTTCTAAGGTGTTCATCAATTTCTTTCTTCAACTTTTTATAGTTTTTCTTACAGAGGTCTTTCACCATTTTTCGAGGTGCTATTGTGAGTGGAATTGTTTTCTGGATTTCTTTTTCAGTGGATTTATGGTTGGCATACAGGAAAGCTTCTGATTTTTTAAGATTGATTTTGTGTCCACATTGCTGAATTGGTTGATCAGTTCTATAAGTTTTTTGGCTGACTTTGTTGGGTCTTGTAAGTATACTATAATGTCAGCTGCAAAAAGGGATAGTTTTAGTTCTTCTTTCCGTATTCTTAACCCTTTGATTTCCTTTTTTTGCCTTCTTGCTCTGGCTAGCGTCTCAAGCACTATCTTGAACAGAAGTGGTGATAGTGAACATCCTTGTCTTGTTCCTCATTTTAGTGGGAACTCTCACAGTTTTCCCCATTTAATGTGATATTGAAAATTGTTGTTTCCTTGGTTCTGACATTTACTTGTGAGCTCTTCTTTGTAGTTAATCTCTTTGACAATTTTCTCTAGTGCTTGTTTGGAAGACATAAATTCTTCAGTTTCTGTTTATCATGGAAGGTTTTTATTTCCCCATCAATTTTGAGAGATAGTTTTGCTGAGTAGGAGAATATTGACTACAAGTTACTTTCTTGCAGAGTTTGGAATATGTTGCTCCAACCCCTCCTGGCTTTCATGATTTGGTTTGGGAGGCCTGGAGTGATTCTATTTGGTTTGCCTCTGAATGTCACTTGGCCTTTGATTTGTTGCCTTCAGGATTCTCTCCTTGGCCTCTACGTTGGTCAATTTGATTATTATGTGGTGTGGTTAACTTCTTCTTTGGTCTTTACAGGAGATTCTATATGTTTGCTATACCTGTGTGTCAACTTCTCTTTCAATGTTTGGAATATTCTCTGATATTACTTCTTTGAAAACATGGTTTATTCCATTAGTTTCATCTTCTAATCCCTCTTTTATGCTTATTCTTCTTAAGTTAGCTCTTTTAAAATTGGCCCAGATCTTGTCAATGTCTAATTTATACTGTCAATTTTTTTTCTAAATTATGTACTGTGGGTTCATTTCTGGAATGGTCATTTTCTAAGAGTGATATTCTATTTTCCATTTGTTCTAATCTACTGTTTATACTTTGTGTTGGTGCCTTCATTTCAATCATTGCATCTTTAACTTCCTCCAAGACTTCTCTTTGATTCCTGTTCAGGGTAACAGATTCTTTGTTTATTTCTTTCCAGCTGTCTCTGAAATCTTTCCAGAAATCTTGTATCAATTTCTACTATTAAATATCTGAATTGTTCTTTGGCAATCTCTGCCATTCTGTGTTGGTCAGTTCTGTTACTGCAGGATTGTGGTGGCTCACTGTTTCTTTGCTCTTTTTCTTTCCCATGGTTTCCCTTTTCTTAAATTCATATCTTTTCTGCTCTTGCAAGCTTTCTCTCAATTTATATGTTTCTTATATTTATTTTCTCTCGGTGAATAGTATCTTGTACTGAGTTGCAATTACTCTAGGGCTTCTTCTGCCCACTCTAATGGTGCTGTTGGTGGGTTTCAGGTGTTGACTTCTAGTGTCTATATGTTGCTTCTATTATAGGGATTTGTCTCAAAGGTGTGAGTAGGACAGTTTGTGGTCTCTGTGTATTTAGGCCTCAGTGTGGGATGTATTGAGCTATTCTTTCCATCAGCACAGGTGAGTTTATCCTTAGGGTTTAGCATTCCTTTCTGGTGGCTCACCTCTCTGGTCCAATCTCTGCAGTAGGGATTTAGAGGTGTCCCTGTGTTTATACAAGGACAAGTTTATTCACTGGTGAAGGTTGGGTGAGGAGTCACAGTGATGAATGCAAGAATAGAGTAAAGTAGAAGGCATGGTGGAATAAGAGTTTGAGTGTGTTGAGGGGATACATGGTGAAGATTAGAGATAGGTCTGGGGATTATGGTAGTCAATGTAGAGTATTTAGGTATAGTGGTATGAAATGGTCTTGATATGAGACAGGGAAAAAAGGAAAAAGGAAAGATAAAAAAAGTAAAGTAGTAAGTACAGGGCCAAGTTGGCCTTTAGATCTGCATGGATATTATCAGCTTTTAAATGTCTACTCACTATATTAGATTTTCAAGCATGTCTCAAGCATTCTTATTTGCTCTCTCTGTCAGTGCAGGCAGGGTGTTCTTCTGGTGCCTCTCCTGCTGCAAGCTTGTATCTCTGAACTCTCCACAGAGCCTGTCCCTGTGCCACTCTTGTCTATGTAGGCAGAGGGGCATTACTGGATCTGGATCCAGTGTAATCCAGACGCTCCATGCTTTCCACAGGCCCTGTATGCATCTCTTTCTCTCCCTTTGCTGGTGGCGGGAGTGTAGTCTAAATTCTGGGCATTTTCCAGGGTACATATAAGGTCTCTATGCCCTGTGTGCACTGGGTCACTCCCATATTTCTGCTCCTATCCAATTGCTAGAAGAGCGAGTGACTGAATCTGCTCTTTGCACAGGACCCCCATGAGAGCACAGGTTAACTCACAGTTAAGTGCTTCTCTGGCTCTGGAGGGAGAGATGAGCTGGGGTGTCCCTTCTGCAGGCTTAAGCTGGTTGTCCCAGGTATTCTAGTCACTGTCGATCATGAGGGGATATGTTGTCTAATTAGGGTGTGGAGTTCTGGAGTAGCTTACTCCACATCTGGTAGCTGGGTATGCAGGAGGTTGTTAGATGTCTTGGGGCTAGTAGGCCCTGCTGTGGGCAGCTGGCTCAATGGTGGCCACCACTCTTTGGCATATGCCACTGCCACACATATGGGTTCCTTTACTCTCCTTTGTCTGCTTTCTGGCTTCTCTTCAGCTGTACTTTAATTTTCATTGCTTTTTATTTTCACTTTTTTGTTGCTTCTTTCCTTCTGTTAAGAAGGTTCTTTTGCAGCAGTTTTGATTCAAGCTCTACAGCACAATTGAGTGTTGCTCTGGCTCTGGAGGGAGAGGTGAGCTAGGGTGTCCCTGTCGCAGGCTTAAATTAGTTGGTTCAGGCATTCAGGTCATTGTTGATCATACAGGGATATATTGCCTTATTAGGGTGTGGCATTCTGGAATTGTTTACTCCACATCTGGTTACTGGGTATGCAGGAGGTTGTTAGATATCTTGATGCTAGTAGACCCCACTCTGGGCAGCTGGCTCAATGGCAGCCACCACTCAGCAGCATGTGCCATTGCCATACACATGGACTCCTTTGCTTTCCCTGGTCTGCTTTCTGGGTTCTGTTCAGCAGTGCTTCAATTTTTGTTGTTTTATTCACTTTTTTGTTGCTTCTTTTCTTCCATCAAGAAGCTGCTTTATGGCAGTTTTGATTCAAGCTCTTTGGTGTGTGAGGAGAGGTGATTCACTCAGATGCTGTCTTGGGCTCCTCCAACATTTTTTTTATTTCTAATTGCACATTAAATATTCAAAAGCTTTTAAAGGAAGTAAATAAGTCTAACAATACGCAAGTAAAGATATTTTCAATTAACATTTGTTTTAATGAAACTTCCCTGCTGTGTATATTAGTGAATATTTGCATATACACATATTAAATCCTATTTTTGGTAAAGTATTAAGAGTCTACCTTTGATTAAATAATGTAATTATATTCTTAACTTTAGATTATTTCTTTCATTAAGATATATATAATAAACTATTTCAAAGGCCTGCCCTGGTAATATTGGCTCCTTAGAAATAGTAAATATATTTATTTTCTATGAATATCTATGAAGTATGTTTAAACATACCCTAAGTTTTAGGATGCTCAATGTCAGAAACAGGTAAAACTAAAAACAAAAGTGGTAAAAGTGGCTTCAGTGGAATTACAAATTGCTATAATTCAATTCAGTTATAGTGATAAAGTTCTCTTCATGTGTTATCTTATTTAATATCATCTTTTGTGTTTAGTATCACTTTTATCATATTTAATATCTTGAATATTTTTCTCATGTGTTATCATATTCAACATCACCTTTGGTATTATCATATTTAATATCACTATTTTTAGTCCAATTTTTAGATATCAAGCACTTGTCTAAAGTTCAAAGTTATGAAGTTGCAGAATATGAATTTGAGTCTTATTGTAAATAAATTATTTGCTTAAGCCAAAGAAAAAATTTTTTAATAAAGTTGTCATAAACTCCTAAATAGCAAATAGATATACCTAAATGGTAAGTCTGACTTTGAAAACATTAATAAGTAGTCTGGCATAAACTTTGGTAAATAATGCAGGTAATAAAGTAGAGAATTGCAAATTAAAAGTCAGATGTGATTATAAATTAATAAAAATATCTTTCTGATAAGTAGATTATAAAGGCATTTTCAAAATAATATATTTCAAACTTATTTTGAACAATACAAGTATTATTGAAGTAGGTATTATGCCACTGTGACCCAAAGTGATCAAATGTACTGCTGTAAACATTCATTCAATATGACCTTTTTATCATACTTTATGAGTAAGAAATTCTGATAAGGACATTTAGCAGTTTATACAGTAACCCCATTTAATCTTCCCAAAAGTCTTTTGAAGTAGAAAAGTCAATGATGGCTACTCATTGGGCCTGAATTATGTGACTTGCAAGTAACTGAGTCAGTAAATCTGGCCCAGAGCTCACACTGTTTCCATGCACCACACACATACTGTAGTATTTGTTACATAGAATTCCAAAGAGTAACAAATATGCTCAAAGTGCCAATTAGTATTTTGTCTATTCAGGAATCCTAAAATTAAGATTCTAATGTTAAGATTCCATATGAATGATCTGTGAATTAGAATAAATAACTCATTATTGTTATGGTTGTAATGGCTTAGAGGCTCTTTTCCTCAATTCAAAGAAAATAAATTGAATCAGGAATTAAAACTAATAGACGGCTTGGTTGTAGTATTAACAAAAACTTTATTACAAAGTCAGTAGGAAATAGAAAGGGAAGAGAAGAAAAGCAGCATGACTGGCAGACATGCTGGAGACCCTGAAAGTGGAATTTTGCCCCCACCCCTCAGACCCCAGCCTTTAATACAGCTTTTGTATTGGCATGTTCTTATCAGTGTTACCAAGGCAATAGGCTAGTAACATTTCTTAGCCAGGTGATGCCTCCTTGTCTCCTTGTCTCCAGACAGTGTGTTTACTAAGTGCAGGGGTCAATGATACCCCTGTTGTATTGGGCTGTATTGGTTGCTCAACTATGGGGACTTTGAAGCAGCACAGGGAGTTTACCATTCTGGGTCCCAAAGATTAGGAGGGAAATAGAGGCACAAATTATAGCCAGTATATCTCTGTGTGATCTCTAAGAGCAAGGCATAAAGCTGTTGCTGTTTTTATGGCTCTGAAGTGAGCCAGGCAGAGTCACTGTGATCTTCATATTTTTAAGGTTAAAAGGTTTTCCTATGGGTAAACATTAGGACAACGGGCAGAGGGGAGGGTTAGCTCTGAGGAGTGCCAGGCAAAGCAGCCACCTCATCTCTCCCTGCCTGAGTACCTGCACAGCACCCAGACCCTGACTCTTTTAACAACATTTTGGAAATTAATACCAGAGCAATTTCCCAATACTGTCCCATCACAATTATGATGATTCTCTGGATTACTTAAAATGAGAAATTAATGAACAATTTCTTATTAGTGCTGTAACAATGGCCCAAGTAGTTTTTCTTCATATTTACTTTCTCAGTATATGTTATATTTTCTATGGGAAATTAAACATATGGTTGACAAGTTATCTGTAATTCATGTTGAATAAGGAATCTTGACAACATATCATCAGGTGCTCAGGTTAGCTGGGAGAGAAAGATCTAGGCCATCTTTGCTGACGAATCTAACTAAAGTAACTAGCCATAAGTGAAAGATTTTGCCTTTAATCATTTCATGTAATGATAGATGCAAGAGTACAAAACTACAGAAAACATCAGCCCTCCCCTGTTCCTTTTGCAATCATGAAATGGTGCACAGTTTGGGATGAGGTAGGTCAGTACAGCCATGGAGATCATCTCATTGTTGATGGGGTCCAGGAGTTTTATGGACCTACGCATCAGGAGGAGGATGAAGGCTGGGAGTCAGTAGGGGCACTGAGTCAGAGCAGGGAAGAGTATATTCAAGATTTCCCTCTTATTCTCCACCCTCCATAATGTGGCCTCAGTGAGGCACCTGAAAAGGACTTCTGTCCAAATCCTCATATGGAGAGACCTAGGACTATAGGCACCTGGGCTAAAGAGACAAATATGCCAAGAGTGTGACTAGTCCAGTGTTCTGAGCCTTGTCTGCAACCCCCATCAGAGACTGTAGTGCACTGTCTGTCCTCTAGGGTGGGCAAGCAGCTTTCCCCAGACACCTGTTAGGCAAAGCCTTTGTAATTGAATAAGGTCAGGCCTAAAAATTCATCCATAATTCTTTTTTGTTGTTATTTTTGCTTATATAGATGAAGAAGTTATTTTGGTTGATGTATCTGACAATGTAAACATATATTCAGTAATCAACAAAAAGTGAAAAATGGATTCCTTTAGAAAATAAAATAATAAATACTTGGGAGGCTGAGACAGGACAATTACAGGTCCAAGGCCATTGTGCAGTAACTTAGTGAGACCCTGTTTCAGAATAAAAGGTAAAAAGGGCTGGATATGTAGTTCAGTGGTAGAATGCCCCTGGATTCAATCCCCAATTCAATAAATAAATAAATACTAGAACAGGAGAATATGAAAAAAGAATGTATCGGTTATATATGAGAGATATCATTATAAAAAACTTCAAATCCACAATATAAATAATGTCTTACTAGGAAAATTCTTATTTTGACTTGTAGATCACTCATCATATAGGTCTAAAATTTTTAAATGTTTGTGAATATAGAAGTTAAAACACAAACAGAGCAGGAATAATGTTCCTTTGGAGGAAAAATGAGATAGAAAGGAAGAATATAACTTTGAACTATAATCCTACATCTATTAAGAGTTGATTTTAAATTTTGTTAACCATTCAAATTTCACTGCTTCTTGGGTTATAATAAGGTGTAATAAACAGGAATCAAAGACACTGAATCCTAAAATTAGAAAGTTGGTGAACAATTAGATAGAGGATTAAATGAGGGGGCTGGAAGCAGCCTGGGGGGAGGCTGTTAATATACATATACTCTGAATCCTTAGAAAATAGATATTTAAGAATCTCTTTGCAATTACAGATGGAAGAGATTAAGAAAATTTTCTAGCAATTGAACAATGATGAATGAGAATTAATTACATTAATAAGTTAGTAATTTAAAAGTGTCATTTAACAAACTTTCTTTGTTATTTTACTTTAGTATAAAAATAGTACTAAGACTTTTTATGAATTTTCTCATTATCCTAGTCCTCAAACTCTATTTTTTCTATAAGATCTTAAATACCTACATGTCAGTTCTCTTATGTTAGTAATTTTTCAAGATCCTAACTCTCATATTTGTGAAAAGCCTATTATTGATCCACAAGTTGCCTTTGAAATATGCGTTTTTACTTATACTTTCATCACTTTGTAATAATTACACTTATTGAATTACTGCTATGAGTTAGGTAATTTACATACATTATTGTATTTAATCTTCAATACAATTCTGTAATAAATTTTATTATCCATATTTCACAATTAAGGAAATTGAAGGTCAGAAGAGTTCAGGTGCTCGCTGATATTCACATATAGATTATGTCACAGGATTGATATTCAAGCCAGATTGACTCCAAATCTGGCTTATACCACAGCAGTACATTTTTCCTCTCTGTATTCTCTTTAAAAACAAAACAATATACTTTTATTGGTGCGTTATAACCACACATCATATTGAGGTTTAGTGTGATAGAAACATATATGCAACAGCACCAGATGTGTTTCCCTCCTGATCCCACCCAGCTCCCTTCCCTTCCCCATTCATAATATTGAAATTGGTATTGATAGAGTAGTACTCTTTTACATCATGGTGATTCTAATAGTGCCTTTACTTATGTCAGTCTTTGCAGATAAGGAAGGAAAATTTGGGGGAAAACAATATGGATAACTTTGAGGTAATTACTAGATAGAGGGGCTGAATATTCCAAATTGCTGAGCACAGGAAATTCTAAATAGTCCTCTGACTCCTGTGGGACTTAAATGGCATAATCTCAGACCTTCTACTCCATACTTTCAATTGGTCAATGATATGGAACTCAAAAAATATGAATTATTTAGTAATACCTAACTGATGTACAGTTCTGTATCTATAATTTCTTTCCCCACCTTTGTGAGAAATATAGTTTCCATGGGGAGACTTTTAACTCAGTTGGTCCATACCATATACTACTTTAACTTGAAATTTAAATTCAAAAGTCTTAAAGGGATTTCCCTCTTTCTCTTTCTTTAATTTTCAGATTGTCCTAAAATGCTACCAGATTTACAAGTTCATACTTGTCTAGAGAAAAGAGCAATAGGATATAGGGGAAAAAAAATTGCAATGCAAACTTAGTTTTTCCTTTTCCTTATTTATTTATTTTTTGGTACTGGAGACTGAATGCAGGGGCATTCTACCTCTAAACCACACACTTCCAGACCTATTTTATTTTAGTTTTGAAGCAAGATCTCACTAAGTTGCTGAAGGAACCTATGATTCTCCTGTATCAGCCTCCTAAGTACTGGGATAACTGGTGTGTGGCATCATGATCTGCTTAGCATTTCTCTTTAATGTGTCAGATTTAATACTGAAACAAGATGGTGTTTTATCATTTAAAAATTGCCATTTTTGTTATGTGTATGCCTAAAAATATGCCATTTATGCCATTTTCAATGTTTCCTCGCTAGTTTTTTTTTTTTTTTTTTTTACTTGACATTCAACATCTAGAATTCAACAACAAAACTAATCTTTTATTTATTTTATTGAATTTCTTAGACTGGCTGATTTCACCTAACCTAATGTTCCATCCATTTTCCTGCAAATGACCTAATTCTATTCCTTTTTATGGCTGAGTAAAGCCCATGTGTGTATATACTACATTTCTTAAAATGTGCCCTTTTTATGACTGTCAAAAGAAAAGTTGGTAAATTATTTAAAATTCATAGGTATCTAATAAAATTATAAATTCAAATCAAATTCTAAATTGACTTGCAGACAAAATTATACAAAAACTGTTTATAACTATGTAGTGTATAAACAATTGAAGTAAGTATAAAAGTGGAAGTTGTAGAGAAACTCCATGTAAGTTTTTTTCTCTCTATTTCTCTGCACTTTCTAAATTTCTTTTAGTGCGTATACTTTGGTAATTAAAAATTAAAAGAGCAGTAACTTAATCTTATTCTCAGATATATATATAGAGAGAGATAGATATACATATGTATTCTCTTTAATGTGTCAGATTTAATACTGAAACAAGACGGCATTTTATCATTTAAAAATTGCTACATATTTATATATTTGGCATATTTTTAGTCATACACATAACAAAAATAGCAATTTTTTAAATGATAAAATGCCGACTTGTTTCAGTATTAAATCTGACACATTAAAGAGAAATGCTAAGCAGATCATGGTGCCACACACCAGTTACCCCAGTATAAAGTAATGTTATAAAGTAAGCATATATTAAGTTAAATATATTACTTATTTATATTGTTAAGTAAAAAAGTGATATGTAGCCGGGCGTGGTGGCGCACGCTTGTAATCCCAACATTTGGGAGGCTGAGACCGGAAGATCCGGGTTCCCGGCCAGCCTCAGCTACCTAGTGAGGCACTCCGCAACTTAGGGAGACCCGGTTTCAAAATAAAGAATAAAAAATAGGGCTGGGGGTGTAGCTCGAAGGTAGAATGCCCCTGAGTTCAATCCCCAGTACCGCAAAAAAAAAAAAAAAAAGTGATATGTTTTATTAACTGCACTTAAGAAAAACATTGCATATATTACCACTTATTGAAAGCTATTTGTAAAACTGAATCTTCTACCAGGACATAAACTTTTTTGGGGAAAAGTTTATCACCTATTTGGAGAAGCTATAATAATATCAGTTATTTTATATCTGTGTTATAACAACCAATATTCTAATCAGAATCTTCTAGTTTTATGGGAAAATATCTGGTGACATAAAAACAAATAAATGTAGTATAAAAATATTATGAATAAATATGTTATATAGAGTTATTATGAATTTTTAAAGCCTGTAAAGAAATTTCTTTATAGAAATGAATTCAAACAAAATCTTTCATGAATAAATAATAATGTCTTTAGTTCTTATTTCTTGAGTTTCCACCTTCTTTAGTAGCTATAGCAAACATGACCCAATATAAATTTATAAATTATTATAATTGCACAGATTATCTAATTCTTTATTTATAAGTTATCACTTCCTTTTAAAATAGGGAAATAATTTTATTTCTAGCAATGAAAGTATGTCTAAGAAATTTTTAAAAATCACACTGGGCATTCTAGAGAACCAGAGTAAATCCTTAGTGTGAAAATAATGGCTAAAGAATGACAAAATAATACAATATGCAGACTGTAGGCTTTCAGTTTAGTCTTCCTCTTAGAAAAGTTAATTTTGGTCAGTATTAATGGCCAAGGAATTATGTAGAACTCCAATATTTTACACTTTATCTCCATGTTTTTTTCTGTTTTGAATTCTATAGTGGTTTCCTGGAGATAAAGAAGGAATCAGCATTGTAAAGTGAGGGAACCCTCTGCAACTTAATGAGACCTTGTTTCAAAATAAAGAATCAAAAATGGGGCTGGAAATGTAGCTCAGAGGTAGAATACCCTTGGGTTCCATTCCCAGTACTGCAAAAAAAAAAAAAAAAGAAAAGAAAAAGAAAGAAAAGAAAACTGAAGGAAAATAGGAAAATAACTCTCAGACACCCCTATGATGTTAATATTAAAAACAAAAAGTGAAAATTCACACTTAAGGGAGTCTCTTTTGGTATCATCTCTGAGTCCTTTTGTCTTTTGTCAGTATTTAATAAATAAAAGCAATAGTCATCTTCAATCTCCCATTTTACCTATCACATTTTTAAAGATATAAAAACAGATAGCAAGGTAAACAAGTTATTTAATCCAATGATAGCCCTTTCCCAGCACTGTGACTGTGAAGCTTTGGGGGCTTTCAACAATGTAATTGGTAAACACAAAATCAGATTCAGTCCTTAGTTGTTAGTGAGCAGTTTTGACTGCATGGCTGTTAGACTTTGTGCCTTGCGTTGTTTGTATCGCCTAATTTGATGTGCTTGTGGTGAGATCCATATAGCTGCCTGAAAAAAAAAAAAATTCAATCCCTGGGATAATTGGGCATTTTTGTATAATACACACTTGCAGTTTCATGTAGAGTGATTTTTTTCAATTATACATAAACCATGGTTTTCAACACGATCCCTTCAGACTTTGAATAGGGATTCTTTCTGTTTTCCCACTTCTTTCATCAAAATACTATAAAGTTGTAGACTCCACATTACAATTTTGTTGTTGGAGTTTACTTTCCAACATCTGTTGTAGTTATTTTCACAGTGATGTTTAAAAAAATATATACTTGTTGAAGAAATGTACTACATTCTGAATCTAGTGACATATGCTGAGCTTTTGTAGGCACAGTTATCATTCTCTCTGTCTGTACATGATCAATTAGTTCTTTTAGTATCAGAGCTACTTTAATGAGTGGAACCATCATTTTAAGGCAGCAGTACTAAAAACATAGTAAAAATTATTTTGAAAATTGTTCCCTTAGCATGGCATAATGCTCCCAAAATATATTTAAATGTACAGGAGATATTTAGGGATATATTCTTCAAAGAATAAATTATTAAATATTTCAAATTTATTATCATTAAACTTAATGATATATATTACCCAATACTGCATAGATGGTGAGATACTTATTAACAACAATTAGCCTAGCTGTCCCCTTTTAAATTAAAATGGAAATGCAGTGTCCAACCTACAAAAAAGATGAAGCCAATATTGCCCATCTCACTGTATGAAAAACAGAAAACAACTGCAGTGTGTTACTCTTGTTTATTTCCTGATCTTTTTCTTTGGAATTCTATCTCTGAAAGAATGGTATGGTGAAATATTTTACAGTTTACCCATACATTTTAATAGCAGGCCTGTTAAATATTTAGATAAGTTCCAACACCCTCAGGAAATCAGCTTGCTTCATAGTATTCTCAGAGAACATTTCTTATCATAAACACTTATTTAATATGTATTATCAAATATGTAGCACATGTAAAGCATTCTGCTTGATGCTATGAAAAATAAAAATGAGCCAGATATAGGTTCTCCCTTGAAGAAGTTAGTATCCATGTAGAAATGAAGCATATACAACAAACTTACAGTAAGAGGGAAGCTAGTGTGGTAGAAGATATATACACAAGCAAAATTTCATGAGAGGAAGTATTTTTTCCTCCAGTTTGGGACGATTTGGAAATCCACATAGCCAGAGCTTGAGCAAAAGACTTAGGGAACAGTTGAGGCAATTTGTATTCTAAATAGGGGAAACAGTGTAAACAAAATGCAACCACATGGGATGTTTTTGTTTTTGTTTTTTTCCACTGGTATGTAAAAGGCACCCAGGGCAAAAATTCGGGAAAGTATTGAAAAGATGTGTTGCCTGTGGCTAAATTATTGGATCAAGTATTTACTCAATGCCTACTGTGTACTCTTTTATAGAATTACATAAATTGCATACAGTGTTGTATTAGCATGGACACATACAAATACATCAGGGTATAAGTGCCGCTGAGTAACAATTAGAAAGGTATATGCTATAACATATATCATAAGATTTTTATCAGCATAGCCATTCCTATAATAGGTCTTTTTAAATAATTGATAAATGCCAAATCCTTTAATAATTAGTTTCAAGGCATTTTAAACAATGTTTTACTTGTAATGGCAAATGACAGGAAATTCCAAGATGTGGTAAAATGTTGAAGGGCATTTTCTATTATCAAGTTAGAAGACCAGAGATAATTAACTTTTATAATTTCCAAGTTGTATATTGAGGTTTTGCTGATCAAATATGTCATACTAATTTTCTGAATCCAGAAAGAGCATTCTATCTCCTAGATATACCACAGCTGTGTGTGTGTGCGTGTGCGTGTGTGTGTGTGTGTGTGTGTGTGTGTGTGTGTGTGTGTTACTGGGTATTTAACCCAGGGGCATTCTATCTCCCAACCCTATTTTATTTTTATTTTGAAACAAGGTCTTGCTAGGTAAATGAGAGAACCACTATTTGCAGAGGCTGTCCTGGAATGCAATCCTGTCTCAGTCTCCAAGCACAGGAATTACAAGTGTGTGCTACCACTCCCAGCTTATGTTTTTATTTTTGATACAGGGTCTCATTAGGTTGCTAAGAGTCTTCTACATTGCTGAGGTTCTCATTGAACCTATGATCTCTTGTCTCAGTCTCCCAAGTACTTGGGATTACAGGTATCTGCCACCACGCCCCACTACTAGAGTGCTCTTTTGAGAGAAGTAAAATAATCTGTGATATCTTATCTGATTATTATTAAATATATTATATTACATTTATTAAACTTATGTTAATAATGTATGTAAAAAATAATAAAACAGGCTTTTTAGAAATGCTGAGTGTTTTGGTGTCCTCAGCTTCATTCCAGGCAGTTGATTGGAATAAACTGAGAACAATCAATATTATCATCAGGCTGATAGGATGTGACTTCAGGAAAAGTTCAGGAACCTCTGTGAACAAGACTTAAGATCACAAAACCTTATATCTTCAGAAACATGCTATTGTAGCATTTTTCATTAGAAGGCAGGTGTTCCTTGAGGAAGAGTTACCCAAAGCTGTGCTAACAAAGGCAAACTGTCTGCCCTGAAACTCATGAAAGCATTTAATAAGGATGAGAGACCTTGTTACTCTTTACATCAAATAAGAGATTTGCAATATATAACAGGTTTTTAATGTGAGAAGCTGTACAATTTAAAATTGGTTAGAATAGGCTATATGAAATTTGTGAAGAAAAAGTATGGAATCTTAGGTTTTTATAGCAACCTTAAAAATTTCTCAATGATCCTGACTTCCTAGATAAGGAAATTAGTATAAACGATACAAACTAAGCTCTGATCTATTTTTCATAATCCTTTCAAAACTTAACCTTGTTTATATGTTTATTTTAGTTAAATTACAGTTGATTAATATTATTATATTGTTTTTACTTGAAGTGCATATCCATTTTGTAAAAACTATGTGAGAGCAGGGAAGTGTTAATTGAGTTTTCGATTGGGGTCTTAGCTGTACCAATCTAGCAAACTATGTTGTTTGCTTGGTGGCAAGGGAAAGGCAAAAGGGAGCATCAGGAAAACTTGAGGATTCTCTAGTCTGAGCAATATTGATCATAAATACTGGCTACTCCCATGGAAATAAGTGAAGACCATTCAGATGAGAATAAGTAAGGGATACTTACTTTGAGTTTGCTATAGCTTAGGGGGAAATGCACC
Organism: Graphiurus murinus; assembly: GCA_004027655.1. Taxonomy (NCBI): domain Eukaryota; kingdom Metazoa; phylum Chordata; class Mammalia; order Rodentia; family Gliridae; genus Graphiurus; species Graphiurus murinus. The sequence continues at coordinate 66,171 of PVLC010000933.1, read as the reverse complement.
TTTGGCAGAAACTTGAAAACAGGCAAAACAGTTTTATAGTAGAAAGTAGTCTTATAGTAGAAGAAAGGGAAAGTTTCAGGTATGTCCTGATTGAAGACTATAGGATTGGAGAAGTTGAAGAGAGGCGAACTAGTATTGAGAAATCCTATTTAAGTTAGGGGAACTTATTTGACTTTTTCTATTTGGGGCTCATTTGGGACTAAAGGTTGAAAATGAAAGAAATGATCAGTTATTGATCAAGTCTGGCTGTTTTCAGTTGATAGCGACAGAAATTTGTGCTTGGCTCTGGACTAATTGCTGCAGATTTTGAGTCAATTTATATGGGTCTGGCCATCATCTATTTATACATTAAGCCTCTGATGTGCCCATGTGTATGTACATGTAATTAGCAGCTGATTACACATGTGTTTGCCAAGAACTGTCATGGTTTCCATTGAATAATTGCACTTGTAGGCACAGGAGAAAAAGTGCATCAAAAGGCTAGTTGGGTATGATTCCACCATGTTAGATGAGTCTAGCAGAATGAAACAGCAGCAGACCCCAACATCAGTACAAATCTGTAGGTAACAATGATATTAATATCATGACTGTCCTTTCTTGTGAAAAAGAAAAAAAATATTTCTCAAGCACAGATTTTCTTGTAAGCAATATTTACATTTGTCTTTCATATTTTCAAAAGTGTATCTAACATGACAAAATTATTGTAATTGAATTACCTTCTCCATGTAGATAACAACAATACCTTCACTTTTACTACTTTTTGTGTCTTTTTGTTCAAAATTGTGTATTTCTAAATTGTATTATGTGCTTTCTAATTTAGAAACCATATGAATATCATATTAATTTATCCTAATTTTAATTTCCTGAATAATGGATGTTAGCTTCCATGAGAGCTAACATTAAGTTGAATATTGCAGATGGTTCAAATTCCAATATTTACTTACAATATCTTCTGAGTTTTTTTTCCTTGAGGAAAGAAATTATAAACACGTCAAATATTCTAGTTCTAACACTTAAGGAGATAACATATGGTCTTATAACACAACATTAAAGAAAAGAACACAAAGCAAATCTTGTAATTCTGTGCTAACAATCATTTTATAGAGGTCAGGAGCCAAGGTTTTGGTATTTTCTCTCTCTCTCTCTTTGGTCATAAAGCACTAAGGACACTTATTAAAAGTGACAATCTATCAATATATCATGAAAAGTAATTATGACTGACGAATCTAGAAGATAGGAGTAATCCTAAGGTCTCAGGTCTTCTTTAAAGGAGATTCTCTTAATAGTGTTGATTTTACTTTTGTTACTAAGTCACTCAATAAAAACATCTTTACAGAAAACTTACTACGGAAGATTTACTATTCAAAATAAGAAAAAAAAAAACATAAAATAAAAGAGCTGTACACAAAGTTACAGAACAAAGAAAACTTGAATCAAAAGATAAATAGAACTGTATTAAAAATATTCCATGAATGTAACCTTTGCATCTCTGTTATGTTCCATCATAGAAAACAGAATAGAATTTGCTTCCCAGGCCATGTAAGGTTATAATAAAAGTTATCAAAGTTTCCTAATTTCAGAACTCAAATCGGCTAAGAATAAAAGTTCCCTCAGAGGTCAAAGATGAAAACTAGCAACTTCATTTCTTTTTATTTCGGGTCCTTATAGAACTCTTTTTGCCAAATATTTATTAGTAAATTAAATTTTCAGCAAAAAAAAAAAAATCTGGGATAAAATAGTGTTATGGAACATAAGAGTAGCTCCTTAGACCATATGTTTAAATCTGAAAAGGAATATACTTGAAAAAAAAAGGAAAGTGGATGTGAGAATTTTTTTTTGTAGCTAGAAGAGGATGTGAATTCCACCAACATGCTATGAAATAGCCTCTGTAGTATGCTTAATATGGTTTACCTGTCACTGTATAAATTATTTTAGTTAATCTTAGTCCCCATCATTGACCTGTATTCTGAAAGCTTATAGAAACATTCTACTTGAAATTTAATCTAGGATTAGAATAACACTTAATTTAATGCACTAGCACTCACAGTATTTCTCTTGTAAATAACCATAACTATAAAGCATTTTTGAACACTTATTTCTCCATCTCATGAACAGATTTTTTAAGTAGACAGAAATTTCTTTTACAGATGAAACCTTAGGAACAAGCAGAGTCATTACAAAATACTTCAGGAGGTCTATCAAACTGTCTTGAAGCTCCCCTGAGGTGCTATAAGTCTGACAGGTTTGGTGTTTTTTAGTAGTCTGAGAAGAAACTGTACAGTCCCCAATACCTGGAGACTATAATTAATATTTTCTAAAAGTGCCTTCCTTTTTCTTATTATTTAATGTAAATTTTCAACTGAGAGTTAAATAAATCAGCCTGCATAAATTTTCCTCCCTTTATCTTTTCATCATTGTGACACAATTAATACATTTTATTTTTACATAAGGTTTTGTAGAATGTGTCCATTCATAAAGAGTAAAATGATATGGATTTATATAGATTCTTAATCAACTCCTGAGGTTTGGAAATTCAGAGCTAAGCCTAAATAATATTATCCTATAGTCACCGAAAAAACAAATTAAGTAGATTTGGAATCTTAAGGAAGAAGATCATCTTCTCGGCTAGTGGCTTTATGAGGAAATGGAAATGTTTCCAAATGTTTTCTAAAACTCTCTAGAAATTCTTATTGTCTCATCACTCCTTGTTGAAGATTACACAATTTAATATACATTGCTTGTAATGTACTATACTGCATACATATTAGCTATTATTCCCAGTAAGTGGGGCTTTTTGCTATGGGAGAAAGGTGTTTTTCAGTCTATACAATTAAGTATGAACACTTGTGATATAGTTTGAGTTTGGAATGTCCTTGAAGGCTCATGTGTTGAAGGATTGATTCCTCTGCTGGCAGTGCTGTTCTTTGCCTAGCGAGAGGAAGCAGGTCGCTGGCAGTGAAACTTTGAAGGGCTTGTTGGGACCAGCCCTTTGTTCTTTCTTTCTTTTTGACTCCTGGCTACTGTGAGGTGAATAGCTTTGATCCACCATGCCCTTCTGCCATGATATACTGTCTTACCACAGGACTGGAAACAATGGTGTCAGTTGACCATATGCTTAAATTTCAGAAACCTTACCAATTTTCTCAGGTATTTTGTCCCAGTGATGCAATGCTGGCTAATACAATTTGAAAGGACCTGAAAGGCACAATTTGCAGAGTTCATTTGTATTCTGTGAGGTCCAGTACCAATTAATACAATATCATACTCATTATTGCTACTTATGGCCATCCCTTTTCTTACAGCCACTTAACTTACATTGATAACATATATAAACTTAAAAAATTTTTTCACAGATAATCTTTTGCCAACATACTGATAATATGAACCAGGCAGTTAGATAAAACTTTTGTTTAATCTTCTAAATTCTTTAACTTCATTTATTTAGTTAAATCCCAAGTATGTCCTCACAACACACTCATACAACCACATGCTCTGCACTGATTTATAACTTTGTTTTTCCAAATTGAATTTAGGTGAATTCAAAGTTTTCCAAGCATGTGCATATTTCCTTTTGTCTTACTAGGAAAAAGATATGTGTTAAATTATTCTCCCAGATCTCAGAGTTTGGACACTGAGTGAACACCTGGAATCTGTCCTTGAAGTATGGGGTCTATGGGGAACAATGACTTTATTTTAACTATGATAAAATATGAAAAAGATACACAGAATACTATGGGAACAAAGACATGAAGAGCACCTCTATTTCAGAGGCTTATCTTCTGCATGAAAAATATTTAACCCACATTTGAAAGGTGAATCAGAGTTTCATGTGGAAGGCAATTGGAGTACTGGAGAAAGAGAAAAAAAATTGTATCATTTGGGTATCCACTATGAGCCACATATTTTGTATTATTTTGTTATATTTTTATAGATAGATATTTTGAATCTTATATTATTTGGATGCTCACAGCACTTTTATGAGTTAGATATTTTTTTTTGGAAGATGAAGGACCAAAGATTCAGATATAAAAAACTCACTCAAGTAACTGGTTCAGAAGAACAGAACGAAATTATGTCATTTGCAGGGAAATGGATGGAACTACAGAACATTATGCTAAGTGTGATTAGTCAGTCACAAAAAGTAAAAAAATCAGATGCTCTCCCTAATATGCAGAAGCTAGGGAGAAAATGGGTCATAGGAGAGACTCTAGATGAAGAAGGAGAAACAGTAGATGAGCCAAGAAGATGACCTAACTGAAGATGATGGGTGAGGGGGAAGAGAGAAACTCCTTTATGCACATGATGTGAATTCAAAAACATATCAAAGTCAATCACTAAGCCTAACATGAGAAGGAAGGAGGGGAGAGAAAAATCAGGTAGGAATTGGGGAAGAGCTAAATAAGTGATGTGTGCATATATGCCTCTACCATCTTGTATCTCATTAAGATGTATGATTACAATGTACCAATTAGAAAAAAAAAAAGTTTTGTTAGCCAATTAGGCAGTAAGCTAGGTTGCGTGACCCAGACCAAAATCATTTTGTTACCAATCAATTCAGAATTGAAATAATGAAAAGGCAAAGTACAGCTCCTAGTGTTAACAGTTTGAGACTTTAGTTGATCAATTTGAGATAAAAACTTGAAGAGGCAGGCAATACCATCCAAAGAGGTTTTGTTGGGGTTTGTACTAAAACACAAAATATACAGCACATGGGGTGGGATTCCAGGACTTCTCACTGAGGATACCAGGCACAAAGTTTTTATTGACAAACAGGGCTTTTACAGGAACATAGTCAGCTGTTGCACATGATTTGAGGATTCCTGCAAGTCTCTTGTCACAACTTTTCTGTCTATATCTTGTTTGCACTTAACAACAGTGATCTGCACATGCACATTGGCTTTTCCTGCACTTGGCTTACAAAAGATGTTAGTGGCATTCACTACCACCATGCCATGAAGATTGTATACTGGTCAAACACAGGTCAATTGCACTTGCAGGAGTTACTGAAAAGCTTGAGGGAGTAATCAGCAGTTCCTGAATTTCTGTCATGTGTGGAAAGAAGTGTGTGCATGGGAAGTGAAGGGTTGGGGGCTGAACCCAAGAGCACTCTACCACTGAGATGTGCACCCAGCCCTATTTATTTATTTATTTATTTATTTCTGAAACAGGGTCTTGCTAGGTTACCAACAGCTGACCTTGAATCTATGATCCACCTGTCTCAGCATTTCAAGTACTGGGATTACATGTGTGCATCACCACTCCCAGCTAAAAACAGTTCTTTGAAAGTAGCCTATGTGTTAGGTGGGGGAATGATTCATTCCCTCCCTGCTTCATCTCAGTGTCATCACCTTATCCACCTAAGCTCCTCATGAATGTGTTCAATAATAGGTTCAAAACAAGGCCACTCAGTAAACTGAAATATTGATGAAGGAAAGATTTTAGGATAATATTTTTAAGAAAAGACACATCTTAGCAAAGAAAGTAACTGAGAATTTTTATATATAACATTATATTTAAGTATTTTTTAGACTATAAAAGTAGAACGAAAACAATGAAGTCATGTGAATGTAGGCATGACAAAATGGGTCATGAGCCAACATAAAACAACAATAAAAACTTCATGGAAAGAGATACACTGCATAATAGGGTAGCTATAGAATACCTGGTTTTCAAGGGTTTCATTTACCTACTTAAGTTATATTTGGGTTGTCAACGTACTCAAAAGCCATATTTACCAAAGGATCAGTATCCCATATGGTCTTCATATGTCACAGAATCTCAAATAGTTAAGCATTTTAAATTATATTTGTTGGCCCAGCTAAGTTCAAGGATACATTGATATTTTAGCACAGGAATCCAATTAATTCAAGCTCCAAGATTGGCAGACACTACTGTTTGAGAGACCAAGAGAAGAGCACTTCAACACCTGTCTGAGTCTAGTCCAGTCATCTCTAAAAAGGCTGGATACTCAAGTTAATGCTTCAGTGTTTAGTTGCCTTTCTTTGGGATTCTAATCTTAGAGGATTATCTGTGAGTGCAAACATGTATTGATTCTTTTAAGTAGTCTAATTGTGCAAAGGTAGAAATTGAGTCTCATCAGCAGGGATCATAATATAAATCATGCTAAATTCTTTGTATTTATAGTATAAATGGTTTATCTTGCTGAAGGTGAAAACATTTGATTACTTAACTATATGTATATAATGTATTACTCAAATAAGAACAAAGAATATTGTCATTATAGTTTTTGGTTGGTTAGAAATTTTGCTGGTAGGAGAATTACAAGTCATTTGGAATAGAAAGAAATGCATCATGATTTTATTAATAAAATAATTATAAAACTTTTTACTTATTTGATGCCTATAGGTATAATTCTAGACTAGAACCAGATAAATATTTTGGTTTTGTGCACCATTTCTGCTGCAAAGTTCAAATATGCTGGTACAAAAGCAACCATATAATGTCAGTGAGTGCATATGCCAATGTTCCAATATAGCATTATGAATAAAGTGAAAAATCTATTTCATATATTTTTAAGTTATAAAATATTTTTACTTTTACTTTTCAACTAATGTAAAATCATTTTAAAAACAATTTTATTTTTATTTCTTTTTATTGAGAAGCAAGGTTATTTTTTCTTGATCTTAATCCAGTTTCTTTGAACTCTACTTTCAAGACAAGGTTAAAATAGATTATTCTTACTTTAACTGACAGACTTGGGCTTGAGTATAACCCAGTGGTACAGTGCTTGCCTAGAATGTGTGACACTCTGATTTTGACCCCCAGGATAGCAAAATGAAAATGGAAAGAGGGATGAGGGAGAGAGAGAGAGAGAGAGAAAGAGAGAGAGAGAGAGAGAGAGAGAGAGAGAGAGAGAGAGAGAGAGAGAGAATGAATTTCTAAAGAAAATTCTAGGCTTGAGAAAGGGCAAGTATGAAAATTAAGTCTCCTTTTTTAAAGAGAAGCCCACAGTGGATTGATTAAAGCAGTAACATCATGAGGAAGGCTTGTTTCTGGGAAAAACATGATTTCCCTTTTCTTTACTCAGACAACCAAGAACACAGAGTATATGTGAAGTCTCACATTCTTGTAATAGCCCATCTGAAGCTAAGGAACAAGTGAGGGGCTTGAGCTCAGAAACAAGGAGAGGCTGGGCTGTTAAAGCCAATTTAAACACGTGATCCATCCCAAAACAGGCAGTGGGGTGAATTTATATGTGGTCCATTGTTTTCTAACCTCTATTCTAGACATTTACCTTTTCACCACAAAGTATGCCATCTATCTTCAGGTAAGATTTGCCATCTCCACTGTATAGATAATGAAAGTGAACATTCAAGACATTGAACTGACATGACCATCACACAGAAAGTGATTGCAAACATTTCACAATTTTCATGACTTGAGTCTAGGTTTGCTTATATTTAAACCATGGGGAAATATTCATGTTTATAAAGGTATTATGATGACGTAAATATAATATTTTATTTATTCAAATATTTGTAAGTTATTGCCATTGAAGACTATTCCCATAATTAGGGGGAATAATTATACCAACATTAGGGGGCTATAAGGTATGTGAGGCAGATTTTAATCTGCCCACACAAAGTTTACAATTAAGTTTGTAATATATAGTAAGAAATTATAATAAATGAGAAAGGACTTCTAATTGCTGAAAATAAAATGTGGGCCTAAGAGATAATACAGAACAAGTGAATATCCTAGTTTTCAGGAAAAGCCTCTTTGAAGACAGTGCTGTCAAATGGAGATGTGGAATGATTTACTGAAGTGTAGAAGTAAGAAAAAGTTTTCTAGGCAAGGGCAATGCTTAGGTAAATCTCAGAGGTGAGAAAGAATTGGCTCATTAAGAAACAGAAACAAATTAGATATGACTAGGTTATAGAGTTCAAAACATAAATAAAACAAAGTTTGGGAGGTATTGCTAGGGAATAAAAAAAGCATATAAAACATGTTAATAAGTATAGGCATTATCTTAAGAACAAAGGGAAGTAACCTGAGAGTTTTAAGCAATAAGGACATATTATTAGCCTTTCATCTTGAAAAGGTCATTCTACTGCATATGAAGAGTGAATTGGAGAATGACTAGTATAGGTCCAGGGAGGCCAGTTGAAAACGAGATGCCATGGTTCAGAACAGTGAAGATCATGGCTCAGATTAGGATAGTGGCAGAAGTTATGAAAAGAAACAGATTTAAAAATGTTAAGAAGTTTAACTCATTTAAAATATTTATTACATTTGACTTATTTTATCCACTGTTCTAGGGATATAATAAGAAAAGCAAATCAATATTTCTCTCTCTTTTCAGAATGATGGACAATTTGAAATTAAAGATTACTTTCAGGTTTTTACTTTTAAGAACTAGGTAGTTGGTAATAACATGAATGAAAATGAGAAAACAGACAAAAAAAAAAACACCCCAGAGAAACAAACTTGGCGTGTATTGATTAAAAATTCTGACTTAATTCCTTATAATTCTTCCTTATCATGTCACCCCCCCCCCCAGCTATTTAGGGTCAGATTAAAAAAAAAAAAAACTAAACTAAACTACATGTATGATTCCCTCAAGCAGCTTTACTATTCTTTCAGGTTTTTTTTTTTTTTTTTTTTTCTACCATTAATATCCAGGGAAGAAATGAAAAAGAAGGAATATATGACTGGAGTTTCAGAGCCAATCACTGATGGAATGTTTTTCATGTACTGTATCTCTCTCAGCCTCCCTCATAATAATTGGTTTCCTTAAGGTAGTAACTGATCATTTAAAGTAGTTAACCTGAAGCTTTTACACAATAATTGAGGATATCACCAAGAGTCAGAACACAATCATAACAAGGTCACTCACTGAAGTGAACCTTAGGGGGAGGGAGGGGGAGGGAACGGGAATGGGGAGGGAATCGGGGAAGGGGTCAAATGAGAATTGTGTGCAAATATGTTGTTAACAATTTGTACTTAACAAAGATGTACGCTATATTGCACGAATTACTACAATAAAAATTAAAAAATTAAAAAAAAATAA